>SNQJ01S0022957.1:53274-109867 GCA_010110895.2 Picea sitchensis | reverse complement strand
CCTTCTATCTAATGAACGCATCACACTTTCGTTCCCACCAATTTTCAACATCAAACTTGTAGATTTGATGAGGCATCCTATAAAAAATCCATTTAAAGCTCGGTCCCGGCAACAGAACCATTTGTTTACGCAAAATCAATATCAGTTTTCTCAACAATTACAAACAAAAAGATTATGTTGTAGTCTAGGAACGATGGAATTTCCAGCCTTCCACAAGGGAAGGAGGTCTCATCCAAAGCATAGTGATACTTGTTAGATGAAAGGAGTTATAAAATATACCAAACCAGATCTAATTTTATACTATGAAATCCATTAATTTACCCATTAATCCATATTGTGATAGCATTCATGCATAAAAGGAAAATACTACACATATACCCAATAGATATACAGATCCATTCATATCAGACACAGTCACAAATAAAAGCAATTTTTGAGGACCCAAATCACATCATTTCATTAGCAGCAGTAGTAAAAAATACTTCATACACCTTAGATATGACATCACTTCTCAAAATACAGATATATTTAATACATTGTCTTGCACAATGAGATCTAACTCTTATACCTCTGAATGATATTCTTCAGGATTCATTACAAACTCAAGACTTACCACAGGTGCAACAATGGTACCAATTGAGAAAACTACAATACTTTACCATGATAACAGAAATATGAAGCAGAAGGACAACAACAACAACAACAACAACAATAACTAACTAACTCATAGACAACAATGGTACTGACATTAACCATTTCCATTTCATTTATACTTGTGTGGGCTTGACAAATTCGATTGACTAAATCAAATATGCTTCTATCCATGCTTGATATTTCTTTTATCCACCCGAAGTATTTCCTTTTCCATTGATTTCGAAGCTTCTAGTTGCGGCACAACTAATTTGAATTTCTCCTCTACTTTCTTGATCTTTATCTCTTTATCAAATTGAAGGGCCCAAAAAGGATCTCTCATAGGATATGATGAAAAAAGATGAAGGAACCCCTTCTTTGAACCACCCCCCTTGCACATTTGTAACCAAGAATAAAGAACAACAAACATCATCGATATAAGAGGAGGGAATAGTGGCAAAAAGAAGAAGAGAGGATATGAGTGAAGAAGAATAGGTCGAAGTTAGCAGTACTTCACAAGGAAGAGTTTCAGCTACAATATCATCAATAACTAGTAGTCAATCGGGAGGACATAACACTAGATTGAGGATGGAGAATCAAGATACCACACTGAGGTTACCTGTGTTCCATGGGATGATTAAATATTATGTGAAATGAAATTGGTTCATATGTGAATCCATATGGTCTATGAAGCAGATCATAGATGAGGTGTTTAACATCGTGTAGCTAGAGACCACTTTCAGAGACAGAGCTCTGATGTGGTACATGAAGTGCAAGGCTATTGTGCCTACTAGATAGACTAGGTCCCTGGCAGAGATTAAGAGAAATATTCTTAGGGAGTTTTAGAAACCTAAGTCAGAATCAAAGTGCATCATGGAGATTAAAGAGATCAAGCGATATGTTTTAGAAACTGTATGAGACTATGACTAGCAGTTCAAAATATTGTTGGATAGGATGACATTTTAGATCCAAGATGTTTAGCACAGGGAGTGGTTCATTGTAGAACTACTACCCCATATTCGATTCTTCTCACCCAGTAGAAAGTGACTAATCAGCCGGAGGATGTGGAGATTATGATACATCTAGAAGAGATGCTAGGAGGTGGTGAGACATAAGCAGGGATAATGCAGGTGTAGTTCCACCTCGCCAGTATCACACTGTAGTTACAAGATATCGCTAAGAGAAAGGTGGTCCGTGAGCACATGTGGTGTACTGTGTGTCAAACAGAAGGTCACCACCGAGATGAATGTCCTAATTTGGGAAACTATTTAGGCACATGTTCATCAAATCCATTTTTGAATGGGCCTCAGACCGAGAGGTGTAATATTTGCAAACAATGGGGACACATCCCTCCTTATTGCCAACACTTTATAAGTATTAGAAGACTATGCATACTCCATTTTGCGAGTTCTGCAAATCCATGGGGCACAATGTGAACAACTGTCGATCACTTCAGTTGATGCAGGATCACATTCATGATGCCTTCTGGGTCCAGGAAGAGCAAAAAGGTGGTGACTATGGAGGTGAAGAGAGGGGTGGATAACAAGGAGGTTGGAGAGGTATATATTGATGAGGAATAGGATGAATATATGGGTGAATTGGAGAAAACCACCTAGTGTTTTTAAGTGTGGTAAGGTGGGCAATATTTATATATTTTGTACCAAACCACATGCTCTCCTTGGGTACTATTACTGCACAAAGCATGACATTGAATATTTCCCCAACTTGTTGAATAAGTGGGAAGAGAAGAAGGCACATTGCATTATGGTGATTGCATATCCATGTGGGAACCAAAAGAAATATGAAGAATTTTATGTGCAAGTGGTATCCTAAGGAGGAACTAAAACAAGGATGGACTTAGAGTGTGGAGAAATATTGGGTCAAAATGTTGAAGGAAAGATAATAAAAAAAATCCACATAATCCCCTCCCAAGTTTGATACTGCACGAAAGAAGCAACTTATGTGTGACATGCAGAGGGATCTAGAGGGGGATTGATTCAGATTTTATGAGAAGAACAAAATGACTACAGATTATTAATAGATGCTTAACACAGAATAACAGAGATACAATAAAACTGGTTTTCTATTCAATAAGAAAATACGTTGAAACTGTAAAATGCAGCGGAAAACAAGCTTGTTGGAATGGTGGCGGCTTATCTCTGAGTAGAGATGTGACAGTTGCGCTCATTCACAAGAAGATAATTACAATGATGCTATGAAGGAATTTTTACAATAAACAGGAGTTTCAAAAACCCTAGACATCCAAAAACCTAACCCTAGGAGATGAAGCGCCAAAAGCCATGTGAGCCCCATTTGGGTAAGTCAGTACATCAACTTCTCGGGGTCGTAACTTTTGCATACGATCTTCGTTTTAGGCGTACGATAGCCCGTTAGAAAGATCTATCCGAGGAATACAACAGTTACCATAAATTTCATGATGAAGTTTTTTTACTACAACATACACAAAAAAACGTCGTTTAGGGCCTCAAAATGGCTCTGGAAGTTCACGACCCGAAAAACTACTAAAAATAGTAAATTACGAAAATTGCCAGAAAGTTGTTTTGAGCCAGATGGAAAAGGTGGGTGGCCACCAATATCCACCTGGATCAATCCTCCCTCCTTAGGAAGAAATGGTCTCCATTACATTGAGTTCCCCCATCAAATGAGGAAATTTCTGCTGAATTTGGCCCCGGGTGAGCCACTTGTCTTGGTGGAGGAGATGCCCTGCTTTGACGACTCGATAAAGATGGATCCTTTGTTGTCGAGTGACCTTGATCTGTGTGTCCAAAGTATGATCACTAGATGCATGTTGTATGCAGTCAAGGTTGAGCACTGTTTGTGTCATTTGTTCTGCTACGTCTGAGGTGTCCAATAATGGTGGGAAATAAGGCCGAAGGAGGTCCACGTTGAACACTGGGTGCAGGCCAAGGAAAGGAGGAATGTTGAGCTCAAAATAATTATCCCCCATAGCCTTG
The DNA here is from genome assembly GCA_010110895.2 of Picea sitchensis. NCBI lineage: Eukaryota > Viridiplantae > Streptophyta > Pinopsida > Pinales > Pinaceae > Picea > Picea sitchensis. The sequence goes on along the minus strand of SNQJ01S0022957.1, from coordinate 106,262 downwards.
GTGATGGTGTATGACCCATAATAGAGTGGGTGAAGCTTCCGATGGGGTCCTGTAAGGCGTTCTTTCTGCAAGTGCAACCAAACTTTGTCGCCCACCTGAAGCTTATGTGGAACCTGATGTTTATCATGATGTTGCTTGTACTTGTCATTGGACTTCTATAGGATATCATGAACCTGTTGGTGGATGTGCTGGATCTGCTCAATGAACCGGGTGGCTTTGTCAGCTTCAGTTGGAGCAAGTGATGAGTCGGTCAAGGTGACTGCAAGGGGAAGTGCAACATCTATGGGACCCAATGGTTGGAATCCCAATCCCACCTGAAAGGAGTTGTGGTCGGTTGAGCTATGAAGGGGTCAATTGTAGCTATGTTGGACATAGGGAAGACTCTCATCCCATGTGCAAGGGCGCTTGGAGTTATACATGCGTAGTATATGCACGATCATTCGATTTACAACCTCGGTTTGGCCATCTGTCTGGGGGTGGAAGGCTATGGATTTGCTGAGCTTGGTGTCCAGCAGTGACCAAAGGCTCAACTAGAATGTGCTGAGAAATAAACTGTCTCGGTTTGAGAAAATGGTTTGTGGGATCCCAAAATGTACCCAGACTCGTTCAAAGAAGAGCTTGGCAGTGGCTTCTGTTGTGATGTTTTTCTTGCAGGCAACCAGAATCGCCATCTTAGAAAAGCGATCAACAACCACAAAAACATAGTCATTTCCCCGCTTGGTGGATGGGAGGCCCGACATGTAGTCCATTGAGATGGATTCCCATGGATTGTCAGGAGTAGGAAGAGGGGTGTAGAGTTCTTGTTTCCTAGTGGTCGGTTTGGCAATAATGCAGCCAGTGTAGGACCTAATATACTTGTTTACCTCCTGTCAAAGTTTCATCCAGTAGAAATTTTTCTGTAGCATCGCCACTGTCTTTTCGACGCTGAAGTGTCCTGCCACTCAACTATAGTGGGCTTCCCAGATTAGCTTCACTCGCTCACTTGATGGAACACAGATATGGCCCAAACAACACAACAACCCATCATGAAGATGGAAATTATCGACAACTGCGTTTGTACCCAACATTTGGTAGGTGGTGTCGAAGCCTAGGTCTGTCTCATAGAGTTGGGGCCATCGAGAGGTCTCATTGTCGTAAGATTCTATCACCGTGGTGAGTGTTGGGACTAGCGGTCTACTAAGGCAATCAATGATGTTGTTGGTGCTTCCTATTTTATAGTTTATGTTGAGGTGGAATTGTTGTAAGTATGTGGACCACTTTTGATGGTGGTCATTATGTAATTTTCCTTGTGTCTGCATGAACTGCAGTGGCTTATGATCAGTGTGGATGACTGTCTCCCTCCCAAAAATGTAATATCTCCACTGGCGGCAGGCTTTCATAATGGAGTACATTTCTTTGTCATAAGTAGGGTACTTACAGACAACATCTGATAGTGTCTCACTATGATAGGCCATAGGGTGGTCATGCTAAGTGAGAATTATGCCCACAGTATAGTCTAAAGCATATGTCTCGATATCAAAGGGTTGTTGCAGGTCTGGTAGTGAAATTAATGGGGTTGAGCACAAACGCTACCTCAAATCATAGAACGCTTGTTGTTTGGACCAGACCCATGCAAATTTTTCCTTACCACCACCCCTGGTTATTTGGCTGAGGGCCCATACAATATGGGATAATCCCAACACGAACCTGTGGTAGAAATTGGTAAGGCCCAAGAAGCTCCAAATCTCAGTGAGTGTGGTTGGGGCTGGCCAATCACGGATGAATTGGATCTTAGTTGGATCCACATGTATGCCATGTTGATCAACAATGTATCCCAGGTAATGGACCATGTCCATGACGAAGGATCATTTTCTCAAGTTGGCGTATAACTTGTGTTGTCGCAGGGTGTGCAGAATCTGTTGAATATGCTACAAGTGTTTTTCCCAAGACTTGTTGTAAATGAGAATGTCATCCAGATACACCACTACAAAATTATTGGTGACTGGTCACACGATATCGTCCATCATCCTCATGAAAGTGGTTGGAGCATTTGTCAAACCAAAGGGCATGACCAACCATTCAAAAAGGCCTTCCTTTGACTTGAAGGCGATCTTCCATACATCTGTCTATTCTATCGGGACCTAGTGCTAGCCAGACTTCAGATCAATCTTACTGAAGTATTTGGCCCTCGTGAGTTGATCAAGGAGGTCGTCGATTCAGGGAATTGGGTATCAGTTTTTTACTGTGATTTTATTCAGGGCCCAGTAATCAATGCAGAGTTGCCAGGTTCCATCTTTCTTCTGTACTAGCACGATTGGGCTTCCGCAAGGTGATGAGATGGGATGGATGTGCCCCTTGTGGAGTAGTTCTTGGATATGTCGCTTGATCTCCTCATTCTCTAACATAGAGTAGCGATAGACTAGCCCATTGGTAAGCGGTGCGCCAGGGGTCAAATCGATGGGCTACTTGACCTGAAAGTGCAGAGGTACCTTAGTAGGTGAGGAGAAGATATCTGAGTATTATTCGATGACCTTATATACTTGATTCTGTTGTGTGGAGAGGTCGGTCGCAAAGACCCTGGATGTGGCTATGATATTTCGCTCATTCCAAGAACAAATCATGAAGAAGACAAAATTCCCCGTCTAAGAGATGACCTTTCTACATTGCTTGGAAGAGATCAAGGAAATAGCACTAGGTGGGACTACCTCGAGTATCTTGTACAATTTCCTGTTCAAAGTAATAATAACACTATGAGGCCTAGACTCATATACAACATGACATTTCCATAAATAAGGTTGGCCCAAAGAACATTACAAACTTCAAGAGGAGAAACATCACACAATACCTAGTCTTTTAAGGGCTTGATGTCGTACGACAGTCGGCACTGTTGGCTGACATGGAGATCGCTTCCTTGGTGGAGCCATCCAATGGTGTAGGGTTGTGGGTGCGTCGTTGTCGATAGGGCCAGCCGCTTGAAAAACTCTACTAAGATGAGGCTCTTCTGGCTACCGCTATCAACGATGAAGTGCAGAAGGGTGCCTTTTACCCACATCTGTGAATGGAAGAGGCACTCTCCTTCTTCTGGATTGTCTGGTTCATTAGGTTGGAGCTTGGTGGTAGAAACGATGGCACTCAGTTCCGCATCAATGATCCATCTTCCCCTTTCAGGTTCTGACTCAGATTAAGAACCTGCATCTGATTCAGAGGCTTTCACTTCGGCCACTAGCGACTACTTTGAGCAGCAGTCAGCAGTGTTATGCAAAGGGATCTTATGGAAGTTGCACCACTTCCCGGTATATTTCTTTGTCTTTCTGGTGTCCCTCTTTGCTTACGGCTTGGACTGGTTTTCCTGATACTGTCCATATTTTCTCTATCCTTTGTTCTATGGGTTGGGGCCGCCCTTTCCTTTCTTTTATTGTGAGGGGTTCCCGGGCCCAAATTGTCACGTCTTTTGTTTGATCTTCTACTCGATTTTGACGGCATATTGGTAGGCCACGCCCAAGGATGAGATGTCTAGAAATTCCATTTTGGTCTGGATGTATCTATGCATAGCACCATGACATTTGAGTACCAAATGTCTCTCTAAATATTTGATACCCATCTTGGTGTGCAAGGTATAGAAGATATTTGTGAACTTTGGCACTGCTTGGTCTCTTTCTTGCCGCAGTGTGGTCCATTTGGTATACAAGTCATCATCACTTCCAATAGGGTAGTATTGTCCCTTAATACCATCCCTGAAGGATTCCCAAGTGGTCGTGAATGTAAATAATGAGGGTTCCTCTGTTTCCTTTTACTCACAGAAAGTTTCCCACCAATCTTTGACATGGGGAACGACTTTGAGGAGCGCAAAAGTAATCTTTTCTCTATTCAAAAAGTTATGAAAAAACAAATAGCCTTCTAGTAGATTCAACCACTTGTCTACACTGTCTATGTCTATTTGACCTTCAAATACAGGAATATCGAAGTTTATTTTTACCTTGAAGGGGGTGGAACCTCTGCTCGAAGAACATGCGTCGCCTGTTGGTAGTCGCCGAAGGATTTGCGCAAAACTATCAATCATCTCGTTACTCTGTTATGTGAGGGATTCCTCAAGCAACATTTTGAAAGGATCTCCTTTCCCATCATATTTATTTTCTCCTGCCATGAGAGGTCACTTGGGAGTGCAAGAGCTTTGGTCCTCAAGAGAAACAAGCTCGAGACCCAATTCTTTGTACTCTCACCTCGTTGGGGACATGCATTAAGATGACAAGGAGAAGACTGCTCTGATACCACTAATCTGGATTTTATGAGTAGAAATAAATGACTACATATTATTAACAGATGCTTAACACAGAATAATAGAGATACAGTAAAACTAGTTTTCTATTCAATAAGGAAATAAGCTGAAACTGTAAAATTTAGCGGAAAACAAGCTTGTTGGAATGGTGGCGGCTTATCTCTGAGGAGAGATGTGATAGTTGCACTCATTCACAATAAGATAATTACAATGAGACTCTGAAGGCCTTTTTACAATAAACAAGAGTTTCAAAAACCCTAGACATCCAAAAACCTAACCCTAGGAGATGAAGCACCAAAAGTCATGTGGGCCCCGTTTGGGTAAGTCAGTACATCAACTTCCCGGGGTCGTAACTTTTGCATATGATCTCCGTTTTAGGCGTACGATAGCCCGTTGGAAATATTTATCCAATGAATACAACATTTTCTGCAACATACCCAAAAAACATTGTTTAGGGCCTCAAAACAGCTCCGGAAGTTCAAGACCCAAAAAAATGCTAAAAATAGTAGATTACGAAAATTGCCAGAAATTTTTTTGAGCCAGCTGGAAAAGGTGGGTGGCCACCAATATCCACCTGGATCAGGGATAGAGCATGCAAATAACTACAACATTCTATGCAAATTTCATTGGAGGAATCATGGGTGTGTGAGGAGGTATAGAGCACAATGCAAAGATCCTTAGAAGAGACCCGATCCCATGAAGAATTGCGGCACACAACACAATAGTTTTGGAGTAAGCTTAGGTTCATGAAGAAATACAACATGCAACCTAGAGGTTGCTAGAAGAAGTCTGAAAATGGGATGAGGCACAATGGGATGAATAGAAATCAATGGAGGAGTGCATACATGAAGAGTTGCAATGTGTGGCATAAGGAGAAGCATAATGAGAAGCTAGTCATGAGGAACCAATCGAGGATCAAGTAGGTAACTTCTTACGATGTTGTATGGAACTACTAAGTGATCCTGATGTTGCAAGGAAGTTGACACATATGTTTTCATGATGTATGGGGGAGGAAGAGGAACCAACATTATCTATATCTTCCCCACTACCAAAAAGAGATGTGTTCCAGGTGAGCAAAGAAAAGCACATAGGAAGAGAGTTCAAGATGATAGCTAAACTCCGAAGTTGTGATATGGATGGTGTTATATTAGATATGGGATCCGATGTGAACATATTTTCAAATAAATCATGGGAGTTGATGGGAAAGCCAAGCTTGGTGTGTTCCCCCATTCAACTCAAGTTGGTGAATCAATACAGAATCTATCTTATTGGCTGGCTGGAGAAAGTAGAAGTAAACATTGAAGGGGTGAAGACTAAAGCACATTTTGAGGTGATTGACATTGTGAGTGGATCAAATCCCTACCCTGCACTTCCTTGCATTGACTGGGAATTTGAGAATAACGTAATTTTGAATATGAATAAATGAGAAATGTCCTTTGAGACAAATACTTTGCATGTGATTGTGCCATTAAACCCAAATGAAGGAGACAGGTACAATGAGCCTATGAATGAGGATGCATGAAGCTATATTATTGAGAACATCTATTATATTACAAAGAAAAAAGAATATTATATCAATCCCACAACAGATAGTGAGATGAGTTGGAGAAGTGTGTGCTCGTATGACACAGACTCAAAGGATGCTATGGAGAAATGGAAGAATAAGTTGTATGAAGTTTCCATAAGGTGATGCACACGAATTACTATTGTGGTGTGATGTTGGGAATGGTCTTTATACGTTTTATCGCTTTGATGGAACAGACTTGGTGAATACATTCCTTGTGAAAATGAAACAAGTTCCCTTGTACCACCAAATACAAACCCTTGACATTATAGTGATGGAAGGAATACCCACACAATGGTGGGTGGCACATCACAAACATCTACATGAATGGGAAGAATTAGAGTTAATTAAGGAAAGGTTCAGGCTGGGGTTCAATATCCAAAAATGCATGTGTTCCTATGAAAGGTGTTGTCTTGCTAAGCAGAATTGGAATACATGAAAGATCCATCCCAAGTCCAAGAGCATTGCATCGGTATGTAGTTTTGTCCCTCGAGTGCCTTTGACTAACATCATGTCCACGTACGGATGACATAGGTTAGAGAGTGAACCCAATTCAATATTGGGCAGCTAACAGATTCCCATAGTAAACCACAATTGTTGTTGACCCTCTATGGAAAGGGCCACAAAACTGGATCGGAGTAAAGAAGCATCGCGGCGCACCAAGGGCCGATGAGATAGGTTGACATATTTGGCATAGACATAGAGATGTGCAGTAACCATGTGTGGTGCCCCCAAAGAATAATACCTAGCGTATGATTAGAGTAGTCAACATCACAATAAATAATGGGCAACATAGATACCTCAACATCATAAATGTGAATGCAACATGTCATACTCCCATGAATATTTGGCATGTTTTGGGAATAAAACATAGATAAATGTACAATCAAGTTTGGATATTTTGTATGTTTGTAAAAGGATTGAAGTTTAAATTCCATATAGATTCGAAAGGGAAGAACCATGACTGCATATCACCACCGAAAAATTCCATCTGATTGTGACGGAGGGAAAACAAGTTGTTTCCAAACAACTGATAGTGGGGAAATGGTTGTAAGATAGAAATAATTATGGTAATATGGAATAGTGACATGTGGTAATTATAACAGGGCATGTCAACAATAAATGGCTTTCGTGACATATTGAAAAACAATACCATCGTGGAAATATGACCTTGCATGCATTAAACCTTCCATAATTATGGTCTATTGTTTCTATTTCTGCCCAAGTCCAGTGCAAAAATAGGTGCAAAACCATGGAGCAAGACACCACACTATAGTTCAGTTGATCCCAATACTGTATTCACATACCCCCACATAGCAGCTGGACAATACAAAAGTTCCTAATAGTCGCAGCTATCAATGGCCTCTTCCAACAAGCCACATGCACAAAATAAAGAAATGGCCATCAGGGATAAAGAAATACCTGTGATGGAATTACCTACTAATATCAATTTTGTAGGCCCTCAGATTGGGAAATTTCAAGCCATTTGTTTCATCAACTTTGATGTGCGCGACCCAATATAGTTCCCCAAGATATTATTCCCTAACTATGGATAGGTCATCATGGGTGTGGATGGGAAGCAACATATACTTACCCAAGAGTGGGCCAAGCCCCTTCGATAGGCTGGCATCCTAAAACTAGTATATTTTCCTCACTTTGTCCACAGTGCATCCATCATGGCTTGCGTTCACTTTTTTCTCACTTGGTCACGCAGAGGATACCCCTATCTAGATAACAAATAATTGATTGATGTAGAGACTATGCACCGAGTAATAGGCATTCTGATACGTGATGATGACCCAGTGAAAGCGCTCAAGGATAATGATTCATCACAAGATGACATTTATGCCAAGTATGCAATGTGTAGAGGGACTTGTGGTGTGGTGATTACATACATCAATGATCGTCAAGTCCACTTTTCTACCCAATTTCTCACATGTGAATTTTTGCAAAGGTGTCGGAAATATTAATTCTTGCTTGGGTTGTTGTGACTGTGAAATGTTGTGTCAAAGGCATCCAAATGGCATGGGTGCATTATATACTTAATGAGTTTGTGTAAGATTTATTGGATTCTCATAATATCGGTAAGGACTTCCATTGTAGTTGGAATATTATGATTATTTCCAAAATTCTATGGAGGCCACAAGAATGATGAAGAAAATGCACCAGCCTTCACTACCCCCGGGTTTTTTTCACTGCACTTAAATAAGAATCCTAAAATTTAGGCTGAGAATAATAGAGATTTTCATAAGTGCTATAGTTAGCTCATCCAAGCTATTGATTCACAATTGTGTATCCCACACAACATCGTGGACAAGTACGAACACTTTATTGAAATTGAATTTAATTTTCATAATGTTTATATATATCCTAGTGATGATCAGGGAGCCTCCATGGGCATGCTTCCATTCTGCATTACAGAATAATATATTCAACGGGGTGTTGCAAAATGGCCTAAACACCTTAAACCAACCCCTGGAAATGAGTAGGACACACTTGAGACATGGACCAAAAGGAATCAAGATAGAAGGTGGGTCGAGGCCAGACAACAAAAGGAACAAGGGAAGTCTCAGGAAACCAGGATGTGCAAGGAAAAGGAAGCCCTCAAATGGAAAACAACTCCTATCCCAACATCGACAATCCCCCTCAAGCTTGAGTCTAGTTCATATCTTCAGAACGAAAATCATATGTCCACTTCCCTCCCAAATATCAAGTCTACCCCATCATTGAATAAGTTTTAGTACAATCTGTGTGGACCCCTTATAGCCCACACAAGAAAGCACTAAAAGGTGATTCATAATCAGGGACAAGGTGCCAACAACTGGAACTATAGCACAAGGTACAAGATAGTTGGTGCCACACATCCAAACCTTGTCAAATAACTAAAGGGACAACTATTTTTGTATTAGGAGGTCGCAAGAAAGTTTGACACCCTTTTTTAACAGGTGTTCATTGCATTTCCATCTGATGATTCACTTCCGGAGTTGCAGGTCCATGTTGCAAGTGGTGGTACTCAAAGAACGGAATTGAGGTTTGACCTGTCAATGATCATTTCTTTTGATGTGGAAACTACCAAAATTTATTTGGTGTTAGTACTTACCTCGGCTGTGAAGAATTACATTACCACCCTTGTAGCAGAGTTAGGAGAAAGGCACTATGCCCTTATCCTGGCAGACGAGAAACCACAAAAACAACACCAGTTGGAGGTCATGACACACACTGATACCTACGCTCGATATCAACAAGAGATGTAAGCCCATCAGGCATTGAAATCACTCCATGAAAATGAAGTAGTTGCGCACATAGAGACTAAAGCTCAGCACGAGGCTATTGTTACTGCCTACAAGGAGGTTCTACGTGCAATGGATGAAATGTACATGCAAATACCTAGAACCATGAAAGAGGTCTTGGAAGTATCCACATTTCAGCAACTTTGTGTTGTCACCATGTGCCTCTAGAGGTTAGAAACATAGAACCTCAAGCTTCACAAGAAGATATAGTGAGTTATCCTAGATGATCCATAACTACAACAAAAGATCGTCATGGTCGAAGAAGCACTCCAAAAGGGATAGGAAGAAATCAAGGATTTCACAAGTCTGGTCAAATATTGCTTCACATTCTGGAATCACCTCCAGAATCCACCAAAAATCAACACCATTGATGAATAGATCTGCGCTACAGAAACAGAGGTTGTCGAGTAGAAGAGTGCACTGACATCCTTACCTCTGGTTGAGAAAAAAGTCATGATGACTTCCATCACCAACAAGATGAAATAAATTACTTATTTTTGGTCCAACAACAAAATATATTTTCCATCGCCAACAAAGCAACCAACAAGGCCCAAATATATTATACTTATCTCTCAGGAGGGCGAGCAGTGGCCACACCAATGGTCAAAAAAATGGATCTCATTAAGCTTCAAGCTCCATAAGTTACCATAGTTGATGCAAATGAGGAGGTCCATTTCACCCAAAGGCTGCACAAAAACTTTGTTAAGGTTGATGGCCAATTCAAGTAATTCCTTCAATAATTCATGATGATGGTTTTGTCCATTGCTTCAGTCCAACCATAAATAGTGTTGTTGGCTTGAGGACAATCCAAGTAATAGTGTTGGGGGCCTATTTTCACCCAAGTTTTTGGGTTTATTGCATGCACTCACATGAAAACATTGCATGCACACATCAATTTTGTGCGCACAGATTAGTAGTTGTGCAATGAAAGGAATAAGGCGCACATGTCCACCAAGTGTTGTATTGTGTGTGAAAGAATCTAAAAGATATCGAATGTAGGCTGAATCAAAGAAGATATTAAGGAATCTTCCTGAATAATGAACAAAGACAACACGAGAGATCATGGGACATATGATGGATGAGTTGGCAATTTCATTAGTATTTCCACACTCCAAGGACATTGCATGGGTCACATGTAGATAACATAAGCATGTGGAACTAATGATCACTATAGAGAGTGGAGCAGAAAAAAAAGTGACAGAGTGATAGAGAAAAAGAGAGAATAGAAGAGGAAGAACATTCCAGTTCTAAGGGAGTTCGTTCTGAGCCTTGGATGAGTCCAATCTGAGTTTTGCATGAGTTTATTGTATCAATTTTGGTATGAGTCTTATAGAATTCACAGAAAGAGTTTGTAATGGAGTTATTTATGTGTATAGAAAGAACAAATTATGCATAGCGTAGTGTAATGTGATCAATATAGAATAAATCATAGTGTAGAGCACATTCCTATGTGTAATATGAGTCTATTTTGGTGTGCATTTTGAAGTTCAATGAATAAAATACAAGCCATATTTCTCTTTGTCAATTGTTATGTGTTTTCTGAGTTAAATGAATTCTTGTGTTAATGGTTTTTCGTTAATATCTTGTTTTTAAGATAGAATGAATGGATGAAATCCTGTATGGTTTCATTTTGTGCATTATCCTTCAAATCTGACACAAGACCAAATAGTCTCTATGATTCTCATGGCATCTCGAGTGAGATCTTCTTTAGTCCTTGATTGAATATTGATATGACGATGCCTTGGGGTTTCGTTGGTGAAATCTATATGAACCCTGGGTAATCAACCCCCCAACATTAGAAAAGATGTGTGTAAGTGATCCAACAAGGGAAACTCATGGTCGGTCATGATTTCCCTAAAAGATAGTTGTGAGCACATGGGAAATTAAGATAAAAACAAACAAATAGCTACCTATATCTAAATGAAAACAAATTTCATGCACCCAGGAATGAAATTTACACTACAAGGAGTCCACATAAACATTATAGGATGAAAAAGATAAAGAAAACCCCTAGAAAACTAGGAAAGAAATACAAGTTCTTCCCTGGTGGAAACACCGATTATTTTCAAGGGAAATTCAAATATGGACAAAGAAATCCCCTCAATGGTTAGATATAATCCAATGACAAACAACATGATATATGACATACCTATTTCACCTACATCTAATCATACAATTTCATAAGGAAATGGGAAGAGGAAGGATACAAATACCTCAATTTCGATGGTTTTCCAACATATCCATAGTTCCTTACTATATCATATCAATGATGTTACTTCACTTGATTACCTACACAATAATAATATGAGAACAACCTTCCTCATTATTTCATAACATACTAAATGAAATCTAGCAAGAATAAGCTCTAATCTAGTAACTCAAGCTTACTTAGATCAACAAAATCTAATTCAAAATACAAAATAGATCAATGAATCAAATATTTTTGGGGGGGAAGATGTAGATCTATATTAAATGAAACAACAAAGATAATTTACCTTGAGATATATTGATATACCGCTAACTCCAAGTCCTAAATCTCTTCTCCTTAGCCACAAGATCACATTTTTTAACAAGGATGATCTAGCACCACATCACGGTAAGATATCCTCACCTAGGCCCTAATCAAAACTAGTGTTGATGCACAACACTCAACAATATGTTGCAAACTATAGGCCAAATATTATTGCTTCAATCCACTGGCATAAGGATGCTTGAATGTAAACCCTAGATCTGAACTCTTAAGCTAACGAAATAGCCTCATCCCATAGCTTTGGTTCCTTCTTATAAATTATTTGAGGAGATAAGAATAGGCTTCATTGCATGTGAACTAAGAAAATACAAGTCATGCTCAAGTTCCATGCTGAACTATGAGATTTTTCCAACCCATTGCTCATTGATCTCCTCATAACTCTCCAATTATCAAAGGTCTAAGGTGTGGCCACATGTTTTGTATGGGAAACCCATGCATATTATCTATAAGAAAGGCACCTTTAGCCTCTCTTCTACTAGGAAGAAGAATAGCCAAGGATATTTATGGCCTTTTATCAGTAATTACCTTGGTAGAAGTGTAATTTCAACTTCATTGAATCTAATAACTTCATTACAAGGCCTATGGTGTAAAATACAAGGATAACACAGTGGTAGTGTTCTTTCTACAACCACTCTTTTTTGGTTATACAGTTTATATTCTCTCTATGGATGATTCTATTTAATTAGATCCACATGATCATGGTAGGCATAATTTGGAGCACTGCATTCATTCATCTAGCTCATGTGGCATTAGTTGGGAGTCAACATGAGCACCTATACATGGAACCCAATTTTATGATGAGCTTATTGGACTGCTTCAACATTAAATCCAACACCTATACACGGAACCTTAGCTCATGGTAAGATTCCTAGACTTCTTCAAAATTGTGGTCAACACCCATACATGGAACCTTAGTTTATGATTGTACATCATTGTTATAAGTATCAAGGACAACACATTTCAAAGAGGGATCGAACGTTGGGATCCTTTCTAGGGGTGTAATAGGGACCTAGAGGCCAATTATAATTAATATTAGGATACGTATGGCGACCATTTTGTGTAATGTGGACTAGATCCATAATGTTATCTATTATTAAATAAGGCCCCCTAGGTAGTTAGCATTGAAGAAATGTTATGTGGCCTCATTAAAGAAGGCCCTCTAGGTAGTTAGCATTTGGTTGTGGCTAGAGTTTTCTAACTTGTAACATCCCTACTATAATCCCCAGTTTAATTGATGCATAATGTAGAAATGAATGTGGCTATGGCCAAGCAATGTAATATGTGAAATGTTTTTTCTAATTTTAATAAAAATAAAGTGATACCATCTATTGGGAATATGGATAGAGATGGGGGATGATTAATCCACAAGAGAATGGAATGTCTAGGAGAGTCTAATAGAGGCCCAGTGCAAAAATTAATTGTGGATATTAATCCAAAACTATATTTCTGAATTTTATGATCTTTTGGGTCAACCATCTATTTTATGTTTGAGTGTATGAGATCCCAATCATTGAATACTTATCAGAGGTTGGGTGTAGAGGTCACATCCCATAGTTATTGGAAGCATGGGGATGAAGTAAAATCAACATTGGGTAGAGCAAGCAGTCAATTGTCTAGGGAAAATAGAGGAAATTTGTATGGGGAGAATATGAAATTTTTCACATGGAATTCTGGCATGAACATAAAAAGAGAAAATGGGGAAAAGATCATTGGAACTAGAGAAAGAAGGATGAACAAATTCTGGAGCATCCTAGAGCATTTTTTGAGCGTTCGGGAGATGAATATCGAAGAGATAGGTTGTCAGGCCTGAAGAGTGAACTCTAGTGGGAGTTGCATTGTAACAACATGTGTTTGATGTTGTTTTTCAAGCAATTTTATTGGAAGTGAGTTCCCTTGAGTTACCAACAAATATATTCCTAGTTACCCATACCATAGAGACCCTAATAAACAAATGGGACACTCGATGGGTTGAGAGTAGTGAAGGGGTACATTCCTTGGGTTAGGCAGGTCAAGAGGAAGAGATCTAGAGGAAATTTGGGATAGTTGTAGGAGAATACCAATGGGTTGTGAGATATTTAGTTGTGAGTGGATTGCGAGAGGCACCCTTATTTTGTGGATTCCTAGCCCCATATTGAGGGTGACTTCTTGTTGAGATCTCGAACAACAAGTCTATGGTTGGGTGGAATATCCTTCCCAGGCAACTAGTTGCACAAACTTTCTTCTAAAGATAAGTGTTTATCTATTATCTGAGTTTACTTATGAGTCTTATGACTATGCATTTTACTATGTGAATGAGAATGGTTTTATGTGTTGTTATAGATTATTTATTAGCTATATTCATGAGCATTTAGAATGATGTAAATGCATTTAATTATGGGTATCATAATCTAGTTAATTATGTGTATAAATTGTGGCCGGTAAGCTACAGGAAATGAGTTATCCGATTTTCTTTTATGTGTATTTTTTGTAAGTAATGCTCCTTGGTTAAGATGGGGAATGTTAGATATTGGTATTAGATCTATAGGTTCAACATCGAGTCTGCATGGGCTAGATTTAGCATGTAAAAACTGGAATTGCATAATTTAAGCTCAAAGGATGTCTACAAATTATTTGTTAATATTACTCCAGTGAAATTGTGGAAAATTCATTAGGAAATTGAGGAAATTGAGCTCAAAGGGTTTAAATTCCCAATTTTAACCTCCAAATGGGTGTTTTTTAGATTGTAATTGGTCGAATTTGAGATTTGCAGGATACCCATGGAGAAATTGGACGAAATTGGGAAAAATACCCAATTTCTACAACGAAATTCATTGAGAAACATGGAAAGTGTCAAATTTTGGATGCATAGGTCGAATTGACATGCACAGGGCCGAAATTGGCCATTAGAAACCTAAATTAAAAGTTCATGGTGGCCCTCACAAATGTTTTTGAAAATAGGCATTTTCTTAAATTTGGAAAATTTTGAGAATTGAAAATATTGGGTAATTTTTCGTACCATGATGTCAGCATGACATGGCAGGTGACGTGGTGGAGGTGATATGGACTACCAAGTGGAAATTCCACATTGGTGGCTAATGGCATGGTGGTAGGTTTGGTGATGAGGTGGCAGACCACAGTGGTGGGGATATGGGTCATGGTATTGACCAAAACCATAAGTGGTATCGCATCATGAGGTGCATTTAAACCCTGATAATGTTCATAATGTGAAATTGACGTGGGACATTGATCCTCTGATCATCCTTGTCATTAGATCTAGGAGATAGAAATTATATGCACGTGGGAAAAAGGAGTGTAGGATGGGACCCACCCATCCCCACAACCAATGGTTGAGTGACATGTGGTAGGGCCACAGTGGCATCTGGTGGCACGGTTGTAGGGATACCGACAAAGCAACAACCGATACCACAAGTGGTATCGGAGTTGGGCAGTAATTGGTATTGCACGATGCCATGGTATTTTTGGAAGCATTCCTTTGTGATGTGAAACCAATAGAAAGGCGCCACATATCATTGTTTATTTTTGAGTTCGCATCATGGAGGGTTTTTAACCCTCACGCATGTTGATGATGTAATGATCATCCCCCAATCTCCACTATTAGATCTAGGGAACGGGAAAGTTTCACACAGAAGGTAAAGGGGCAGGATGGGACCGTCCCATCACTGTGACCAATGGGAAATATGATAGGTAAAATTATGGATGGGACCCATTGATGGCATGGGCCACTAAGGGAGTGCCATGTGGTAGTTGGTATGGGTGGGTTCCCATACTTGTATTAATTAATTTATTATTGATATATTAAGGTGAGAAGGTAAGATGAAAATGAGGAAGGTGATGAAGGCTGGTAGGGCAGGTCTAAGGTGGCCAAGGGGTTGATGTGGCATCAACTTAGGGTTCCACATGGACCCAGAATGCCACATCAATAGCCATGTCAACAAAGATTCCACATTAGCCATGTCAACAAAGATTCCACATAAGTAAAATTGTCCTACAGTCTAGAGCCATTTTCTTATTTTGGCCATAAATGGAGCAAATAAGTCAAATTGAGATGAAAATTCTTCATTTTTCTGTAGTAAGGAGGTCTACATAAATGTCATAGAAGGCCTCTAGCCAATTATTCTCTAATTTTCCAAAAAATGCAAATTACCCATTTTTGAAGATCAGGGTCAAGCTCAGTGGAAGGTGCTCAATTACTATTGAAGCTTGTATAGAGTGTCAAAAAAGTACACAAAAAATACTGTGTGAAGGGATTAGCTAAATTATAAGGATTTTGAAGTGGAGGTGCCAAAATATGACAAAAGACACTATTCTGGCCCACTTTTTAAGGATTTGGGGGATTTTTAGAGGGGGAAAAGGGTCTCCAAATGGAATATATGGAAAATTTTATTTACATGACATTTTATATACTCATATATTCAAATAAATTTGGTTTAGTGAAGTTTTTCCAGAAGTGCACAATTTGGGAGATAGCCAGTTTGGCTAAAATTTCCAAGTCTAGAAAAAGGAGTGAAAAAGGACAAAGTTGTCATTTCTAGATTGCTACAATTTTTTACAGGATGATCAAATTGACAATTTCAGAGTTGTTATGAATTATCTTTCATCATTGTTATCTATTTCTCATACAAAATTTTCTCTGGTTCTTGATAGATTTACTTCTACAAGAGACAAAAGTTGGTGTCTGGGATTATTTGCACCATAATGAAAAGTGTACAAAAGGGGTAAATTATAAATATTCAGATGACTATAAATTTCTACTCAAAGATTATATTTGAGCAAGAAAGTAGTTGTTGGAAATATATTTTAGATAATAATCCATCTATCAACCAATAAAATTGATATGGGTAGTATAAGTTACATTCAACTCAAAAAAAGATGATTGGTGGCATTAAAGAGTGGAAAATTTTATGTATTTTGTTCCATAATTGTGTATGTATGTATTTTTGTCTAACAAAAAATTATTTGCATGCACATTTTCTTGCAGAATTTAGAGGTACGGGAAGGAAATTTGGTTCTTGTATGAGAACCACATCCATGGAAGATGCACAGGGGTCCTACAGTCATGAAGAGGAATTCAAAGGGTTGCATGTCAACATGGGAAATTTTGAGACAAAGTCTAATGGAAGAAGAGACAGGAAGGAGCCTGTAACTATGAGAATCCTACATAGAGAAGTGCATACTTATAGGAAATATAATGAAAATATTATGAAGTCTCATGAAGAGATACTACATAGCTTGAACATGTAAGGAAATCCAATAAAGACTATGTCACAAAGAAAGAAGATAGTGTTAGACATGTGAAAACATCTATATCCCATAGCATAATGGATGGGCATGGGAATGACAAACAATTAAGGAGCATGAATAGGTTCCATTGTTCCCCAAGGAAATATATTAAGAGATCTCATGCAATTTCATGGATAAGGAGTAGCCCAAGTCTGTCTCATGTCAAGAAGTAGAGGAGAAGCCCTGAGGAAAACATATTTCAAGGTGAACTCGAGAAATCAAACCACCAAATTTATATGGTGAGCATAAGAAGGGAGAAGAGGTCGAGGCCTAGCTATTGAAAATGAAAAAATATTTCCAGCCATATGATTATCCCTCTACAGTAGAAACAAGAATTTCAACCTACCAGTTGCAAGGTGTTAGGGACCTAACCTACCTAACCCCTCAAGTGGGTAGAATAATATATTTCTATGTAATAAAGGTCAATATTAATAAGTCCTAGCAATAAGGAGGAATAAGTCAAATTTAAGAAGACCTAATAGAAGCTTCCTCTTCTAGAAGGATATTCCTCTAGATTGTTCTTTTGGATAGATAGATTTAGTATAAATAGGAATAGAGGGTATGAGAAGTTTTGTCTTTGATAGTATTGTAATAGAGCTCTGCTGTGTTGGAGGTTTCCCCCTCGAAGAGGCAAGTGAACACTTCTCTCAGTAATCAAAGTGTTTTTTCTGGTGTTACTTTGGTATTATTTTGATATTATTGTGGTGTTGTTCTGGTTATTTCATTGTTTATCTATTATTTCTAGCTAATTATTTATGTTCTGCATACTATTTTATATCTGGAATATTACAAGTGGTATTAGAGCACCTTCCTTGACAGAAAATTGTGGGTTAATTTTTTTCAGGGTAAAGACATATTTTGGCGTCTTTAAGCTATAGAGATATGTCGTTACGTGCATAAATCTGCGGTCGGGGATTCATACATGCAAGAAATACAAGTGGTACTTAAGCCCACATCTATTGGCCACCCTTGTAACCCTTGTTGGTACCCCTTCGAGTGGTAGCGCATCAAACACCACCTGTATATGGATCGACCTAGATCTCCTAAAGCCCTCCATAGATAAACCAATCGACCGCTTGATTGTTATAGTGCCACCAAGAACAACACTCGAGAATACACTCTCTAGTACTTGGGTAGTCAGGTAGTATGACTAAGGGTACGGTCTAGCCTCCTTAGTTGGTGCCCTAAGATATTGGGTCAAGTACTATCGATGGACCTCGCACGTATATCAGAGAGCTATAACATAGGGAAAACCCTTGTCTCTAGAACCCTTGAATACCCTAAACCTTGGGAAGGAAACATAAATAGAACCAACAGGATCTATTGTCGTGCTACAATGTCTTTTGCATTCTGATTACGAAATTACTACACATTTTTTTCTGTTAAGCATTTGGACATTTTGTCACTGCNAACCCTTGAATACCCTAAACCTTGGGAAGGAAACATAAATAGAACCAACAGGATCTATTGTCGTGCTACAATGTCTTTTGCATTCTGATTACGAAATTACTACACATTTTTTTCTGTTAAGCATTTGGACATTTTGTCACTGCAGTATTCTTCAGGCCGGAGTACAACTCCGTAGGAAACTCCGTGGGAGTATAGTGGTCCCATTGACACACTTATTTGGTACCTATTCCATTTGATTCCCCTTTTCTCCCTTATCGCATTCATACCCTTCATTTTTAATCCTTTGTGTTTCACTAGACCCAACCCTTCCCAGTTTCTCTATTTTTCCGCCTATTCCATTAATTTTCCCTTCAAGCACTGATCATCGTGGTATCTATCACTTCTAAGTCATTTTTTTTGTGGTCCCACCCACCCATTTTTTTTCCTTACCCACACTTTCCCTCTCCAAATGGCCACCACTCGCAACCAAGAACTCCACACTTCCATCAATCAATCCCATGTCTCCATCGAACATGTCACATCTCAGATGGATTCTACCAATTCCCGCATTGAAAAATTAGAGAACAAATTTAACAACATGGAATCCAACCTCACAACCCAATTGACCTCCCTCCATTCTGTTGTCAATCAATTTTTGAACCGCCCTACAGGTCCTTCCTCATCAAAACAACCCGATGTTGTTGATTCCTCTCAGTCTTCGCATTTTCACTCCAACTCCTTTCATTGTGAACCCCGTCTTCCCCACGTAGAGGTCAATAAATTTGATGGCTCTGATTCTACAGGTTGGGTCACTCAAATGGAGCATTATTTTTCTCTACATGGTATTACTAACGAGTTGGACAAACTTCACTATGTTGTTCTCTATCTAGATCCTGAACGTTGGAAATGGTGGCAATGGTAAAAAAATTCATGTCAGGGGCATATTTCCTAGACCCAGTTTGTTGTTGAGCTCTATGTCCTCTTTGATACTGATACCCACTATCTCGTTCGGTTGACCAAGTTGAAATAGTCAAGCACAGTGGAAGACTTCATCACTTCTTTTGAGCATTTGGCCTTTCAAGAAGAGGGCATGTCAGATGTGTTCTTCTTTGAATGCTTTATCAATGGTCTCAAGAATGAAATATGATCCCAAGTTCTCATGGCCCTCCCTCCAACTTGGTTGAAAGCTACTCAACGTGATAAAGAGGCCCAACAAGTTTTTTTTCCTAGAAAAAAAACCCCTTTTGTTCCTCGCTCTTGACCCGCTAATCCTAATCCCCCTATCATTCCCCTCAAGGTCCATAAACTAACTAGGGATGAAGTGGTTGAATGCCAATTGAAGGGTCTTTTCTATAATTGTGATGAAAAATATTTTTCGGGAAACAAGTGTAAGGAACAAAAACTATTTATGGCCATTTTTGAAGATGTTCCTGAAGAGGATGTGACAACTCCACTTGTTGAAGAATCCTCACTTCCCGATGCCATGCCGGAGCCTACTGACCAACCTAAAGTTGACCCACTTATTTCCTTGCATGCCCTCACTGGTTTCTCGGCCCCACAAACACTTAAGCTCATTGGCTACATTAAGCACATGAACATCACCATCCTTGTTGACAGTGGTAGCACCTACAATTTTATTCATCGTAGCATTGCCCAGAAAACCAATTGTTATATTTATGTTGTCAATAATTTTCAAATCGTGATAGCCAATGGTGGGTCCATGAAATGTGGTGGGAGTTGTGAAAATGTTCATCTTCAAATTGGACATTACCAACTGAAATCTCGTATGTTTTCCATTGACATGGGAGGTTGTGACATTGTGCTAGGTGTTGAATGGTTACGCACTTTGGGTCCCATTATTATGGATTTTAAGGAATTAACCATGCAATTCCAACAGGAAGGACAAATGTATCAATTCCAAGGTCTCACAGTTGGTTCTCCTGAGATCATTATTTCCCATCATATGGAAAATCTCCTCAAGAAAGGCCACTTCGGTATCATTGCTCAACTCCATTCTATTCAAGTCGTTGAGACACCCTATGTGCATCCTGACCTCCAAGCTATCCTTTCTAAACATCAAGTTGTTTTTTCCACCCCTTAAGGACTTCCTCCTTCTCATGGTGTTCATGATCATTCCATTCCCCTTGTTCCTGGCAGTCTTCCTCCCAATGTTTTCCCTTATCGTCACCCCTTTTCTCAAAAGAATGAAATTGAGAAAATAGTGCAGGAATTGCTCCAAGAGGGTGTTATCCACCCCAGTACCAGCCCTTATTCTTCCCATGTGGTCATGGTACTTAAGAAATAAGGTACTTGGCACATGTGTCCCGACTTTCGTGCCCTCAATAAGCTCACCATCAAGGACAAGTTCCCCATTCCTGTCATTGCTGATCTCCTGGATGAGATGAGTGGTGCTCAGTACTTCACTAAACATGATCTATGTTCTGGCTACCACCAGATAGATATGCAAGAAGCTCACATACCCAAGACTTCCTTTCGAACTCATGAGGGTCACTATGAGTTTTTGGTCATGCCCTTTGGCCTGTGTAATGCCCTTTCCACCTTCCAAAGACTCATGAGTAATGTCTTATGTCCTTTTCTCCATCATTTTGTCTTAGTTTTCTTTGATGATATTCTCATCTATAGTAAAAATTGACAATCTCATATTTCCCATGTGGATCAAATTCTCCATCTACTCTCGCAGCACCAAATTTTCCTCAAATGATCTAAATGTGCCTTTGGAGCCTCAAAATTAGAGTGCTTGGGTCATATTGTTGGAAAGGTTGGTGTCCGGGTGGATCTTAAAAAGATTGAAGCAATGCAGAATTGGACTCGCCCCAAGACTATCAAAATCTTGCGTGGTTTTTTGGGTTTAACCGACTATTATCACAAGTTTGTTCGAAATTATGGGAAGATTGTGGTACCTCTCACTACTCTCCTTAAACAGAATTCTTTCACTTGGACTCTCGCAGTGAATCAAGATTTTCAAGCTTTGAAGGCAGTTATGTGTACTACTCCGGTCTTGGCCCTTCCTGATTTCACAAAAACCTTTGTCCTCGAATGTGATACCTCAAGCAAAGGAATTGGAGTTGTCCTTATGCAAGAAGTCAGACCTTTAGCCTTTACTAGCAAACAATTTTTCAAACACCATTTCGGCGAATCAATCTATGAAAAGGAAATGTTGGCTATTCTGCATGCAGTGGATCTCTGGTGCCCTTATCTCCTGGGGAAACGCTTCCAAATTAAGATAGATCATCAAAGCCTCAAGTATTTTCTGGAGCAACAACCTTCCTCCCCAGAGCAACAAAAATGGGTAACTAAGCTCTTTGGTTATGATTATGAGATCATTTATAATAAAGATAAAGAAAATGTGGTTGTTGACGCTCTTTCTTGAAAATATGAAGATGAAGGGTCCATTTTTTCCCTCTCCTTCATTGTACCAGATTGGCTCCAAGTTGTGTGCCAAGAATGGCTACATGATCCTAAAATATTGCATATGATACAACAATTGAAATCCAACTCTCCAGTTTCCCCAGGGTACTCTTGGCACAATGATGAACTTTGCTACAAAGTATGTTTGTATTTAAGTAAACAGTCACAACTTAAATCCACAGTTCTTTCTGAGCTTCATGCTACTCCCATAGCTGGGAATTCAGGGTTTACCAAAACCTATGAATGGTTCAAGCATTCTTTTTTTTGGGATGGTATGAAAAAGGATGTTCTCACTTTTGTAGCAGAATGTGATGTTTGTCAACGCAACAAAGGAGAAACAATAAAACCTCCTGGCACACTCCAACCACTTCCGATTCCACTCGCTATTTGGAGGGACATCTCTATGGATTTTATTGTGGGATTACCTAAATCAAGAAATAAGGTCGCCACAATGGTGGTTGTGGATAGTCTTTCCAAGTATGCTCATTTATGTGCTCTTCAACACCCATTTACCGCATCAACTGTGGCTCAACTTTTCATGTATCATATCTTCAAGCTTCATGGCATGCCTCATTCTATTGTTTCTGATCGAGATCCAACTTTCACCATTAATTGTTGGCAAGAACTATTCAAACTCCAGGGCACCCAATTGCATCTCAACACCACCTATCATCCCCAGACTGATGGTCAAACTGAAGTCATTAATAAGTGTTTGGAGACTTATTTGAGTTTTTTTTCCTCTGAAAGGAAAAATCAATGGGCTCAATGGTTACCATTAGTTGAATGGTGATACAACACTTCTTACCATACAACTACTCGCATGACTCCTTTTGAAGCAATATATGGCCAAAACCCACCTTTAGTTCTCTCCTACATGCCAGGTGTATTGAAGGTCGAGACAGTTGACCAAAAACTTACAGTTCGCGAGGCTATTCTCTATACCCTCAAAGAGAATTTGGTCATGGTTCAAAATCGCATGAAGAAACAAATCAATCAAGGTCTCTGAGAAAAACAATTTGCTGAAGGAGACTAGGTATTTCTTCGGCTGCAACCTTATAAGAAAACTTCACTCAAGGTCGAACATTGTCAGAAACTGGCACCCAAATTTTATGGTCCTTATACAGTTCTCAAGCACGTTGGGCAAGTGGCCTATATGTTAGATTTACCCAATCATTCTAAGATCCATCATGTTTTTCATGTCTCTTGCTTAAAGAAGGTGATTGGAACTAAGTGTCAAACTCAAACCAASCTTCCCGAGTTGGATGAAGAAGGATCCATCTGGTTGCAGCCATAAGCRGTTTTGGACTAGTGAGAGCATCATCTTCGTCAGCATACCATCAAGGAAGTGTTAGTTCAGTGGAAAGATACAAGTCCAGCAGATGCCACCTAGGAGCCCACTWACATTCTACAGCAATTTCCTCATCTCAAACCTTGAGGACAAGGCTGATTCTAAGGGGGAGGGCATGTTAGGGACCTAACCTACCTAACCCCTCAAGTGGGTAGAATAATATATTTCCATGTAATAAAGGTCAATATTAATAAGGCCTAGCAATAAGGAGGAATAAGTCAAATGTAAGAAGACCTAATAGAAGCTTCCGCTTCTAGAAGGATCTTCCTCTAGATTTTTCTTTTGGATAGATAGATTTAGTATAAATAGGAATAGAGGGTATGAGAAGTTTTGTCTTGGATATTATTGTAATAGAKCTCTTCTCTGCTAGAGGTTTCCCCCTCGAAGAGGCAAGTGAACATTTCTCTCAGTAATCAAAGTGCATTTTCTAGTGTTACTCTGGTWTTATTTTGATATTATTGTGGTGTTGTTCTGGTTATATCATTGTTTTTCTRCCATTTCTAGATAATTATTTTTGTTCTGCATACTATTTTTTATTTGGAATATTACACAAGGAAAGGAATCCATGTGGTGGGATCATCTTAAGAAAAAAAAAAACCTTGATGAGAGGAAGGTCTCATGGAGGCAGTTCAAAGGATATTTCTAAGAGAAATATTTTTCAGAGCATTACTATGAAAGAAAGATGAAAGGGTTATTTGAACTCAAGTTGGGAAGCATGACAATGGATGAGTATGAGAAGATATTGTTTGAGTTGTTGATGTGTGTATGTTTCATAAACGATGAGAAGGTAAAAATCCAAAGGTTTATGAGTGGGTTACCTTCCTTCTATAGTGACAAGATACAATATGATAACCCCAAAACTTTGGAGGAGACCACAAGAAGAGAAAAACATATTTATGAGCAAAGCAAAGGGAGGTCTTCTAAAAATCTTGGAATGACAAGATGAAAGGAAAGAGGGATCAAAGGAAGAAAGGTCTTAAGCCACCCTTTTTCAAAAACAATTCCCAAGTAAATAAACAAGGACAATCAACCCAAAATGAGCACAAGAGAGTATATTAATTTTGGAAAAGGCCAAGGAAACATTATGTACAATGTTGGGGATGTGAGGGAAATCACTTATATAGGGACCACCCTCACAATGGTGAAAGAATGAGGATTGTCCACAACATTTAGGAGGATGAAATAGTTGAATATATGGGAGGAAGCATGTCAAGGATTTATGTAGCCTTGGACTACAAGCAAGAAGAGTATCAATCCCCCATGATTGAAGTGTAAGGTAAGATTGGTAACCATCCCATAGTCATTTTAATTGATTATGGAGATAGCCATAGTTATATAAAATATAACATTGTTGAAAGATTTCACT
Source organism: Picea sitchensis (assembly GCA_010110895.2). NCBI lineage: Eukaryota > Viridiplantae > Streptophyta > Pinopsida > Pinales > Pinaceae > Picea > Picea sitchensis. Next base: position 81,811 of record SNQJ01S0022957.1, on the reverse strand, counting down.
TGCAAAGGAGTAAGTATAAGAAATCTTGGTTAGTTCAATTAGCCGCAGGGGCTAAAAGAAAGATCAATGAGTTGGTTAAATATTGTCCAATAGACATGAATGGACTCAGCACAAAGGTAGATGTGAAAATCATACCACTAGGTTCATATGATTGTCTAATTGGCATGGATTGGTTGGAAAAAAACCATGCTATCCTGGACTATTACAACAAGAAAATAATGTGTTTTGATGAGAGAGGGAAGCAGGGAAAGATTCAAGGCATTCCAAGAGATGTGTGTATTAGATAAATTTCATCCATGCAGTTGAAAAAATGTTTCAAGAAATGATGTCAAATTTTTGCAGCCCATATGGAAAAGGCAACCAGAGATAAAGTGGAAAGTATTGAAGACCATCCAACCTTGATGGATTTTGAAGAATTTTTTAGGGAAATCTTGGGATTTACACCAAAGAGAGACATTGATTTATCTATTGATTTAGTGCCAAGAGCTGGCCCAATGTCCAAGACACCTTACAAGATGGGCTCACCAGAATTGAAAGAGTTGCAGATGCAGCTTGAAGAACTTTTGAAGAAGGGGTATATACTTCCAACCGTGTCACCTTGGGGAGCCCCATTTACTTTTGTAAAGAATAAGGATGTAACCTTAAGGCTATGTATTGATTTCAGATAGCTAAATAAGGTCACCATAAAGAAAAAAATATTATTTTCCAAGGATTGATGATTTATTTAATCAGTTGAAAGGTGCAAGAATATTTTCCAATATTTACTTGAGATTAGGTTATCATCAAGTGAGGATAAAAGAAGAGGATATCAACAAGACAACATTTAGGACAAGATATGAGAATTATGAATTTATAGTAGTACCGTTTGGGCTATCAAATGCCCGTACAGTTTTCATGTGCATGATGAATGGTTTGTTCAGGGAGTACTTGGACAAGTTTGTGATTGTTTTATTAGATGATATACTCATTTAATCAATGACAAAAGAAGAGCATGAGAAGCATTTGAGAATGGTTTTTCAAGTTTTGAGAGAGCATAAATTGTATGCCAAACTAAGTAAGTGCATATTTTATCAAAAGAAGATTCACTACTTGGGGCATATTGTTTCAGCAGATGGGATAACATTTGATCCTGAGAAGATAAAGGCCATTAGAGGGTGGCCAAAACTAAGAAATGTGACTAAGGTTAGATCATTTATGGGTCTTTCTAGTTATTACCAAATATTCATAAAAGGTTTTTCAAATATTGCAAGCCGAATCACTTATTTGCAAAAGAAGGGAGTGAAATTTGAATGGACTTCCAAGTGTGCAGAAAGTTTTCACCAATTGAAAAATATTTTAACAATTCCACCAATATTAAATATTGCAAATCCAGATTAATATTTTGTAGTGTGCATTGATGCATGCAAGGAAGGGATTGGTGGAGTTCTCAATTAAAAGTATCATGTGGTATACTATGAGTCTCGAAAATTAAAGGACCATGAGAGGAATTATGTTACACATTACTTAGAATTAACAACAATTGTACATGCACTAAAAATGTGGAGACATTACCTCATGGGTCAAATATTTGAGCTAAGGATAGACCATCATGGTATGAAACATTTGTTTGAACAACCAACATTAAATGCCAGCCAAACTAGATAGTTGGAATTTCTGAGTGAATATGACTTTGAAATTAATCATATACAAGGAAAGGACAATCAAATGGTTCGTGCACTCAGTAGAAGAGCTCATAAATTTCATATTTCAGCCATTAGCATGTTCGACACATATTTAAAAGACAAAATTTTAGAGGCTACAAATTCATATCAACAATATTTAAAAATAAAAGAAACATTACATCAAGGCATTTTACAACAGAAATTTAATTATTATGACATAAAAGGGGATGGAATCCTCATGTACAAAGGAAAAATATATGTGCCAAATTTAGGAGAGTTGAAAAATACAGTGCCAAGGGAAATGCACAATGTGCCATATGCTAGGAACCCAAGATATGGTAAAAAATTGTAGCTCTAAGAAGCCAATACTTTTGGCCATGAATGAAGAAAGAAGTGGCTAATTATATTGCTAGATTCCTAGAATGCCAAAAGGTGAAAACATGGCACAAACATCCACCAGGGTTGCTATAGCCATTGTCCATTCCTGAGTGTAAATGGGAAGTGGTTACAATTGATTTCATTACAAAGTTGCCTAGAACTGTGAAGAAAAATGATTCCATCATGGTGGTGGTGGATAAATTAACACAAGTTGCACATTTTATTCCTAGAAAGACCACACACAAGCAAACAAACATTTCAAATATTTTTATGAAGTAAGTTGTTACACTTCATGGAGTGCCTAAAGCAATTGTTTCAAACAGAGATTCAAAGTTTACCTCTAATTTTTGGAAAGGTTTTTTCAAAGGCTTTGGAACAAATTTAAATCTCAGTACAACGTATCACCCAAAGTCAGATGGGAAATAGAGAGGACTGAAAGAATCATTGAAGAAATGCTCAGAATGTATGTGATGGACCAGCCATCAAAGTGGGAATACTACATCCACTTAGTATAGTTTGTTTACAATAATGTGTATCAATCCTCATTAAAAATGAGCCCATTTGAAGCATTGTATGGTAGGAAGTGTGACACACCTGTGAGTTGGGATAACCTAGCAGATAGAGCTATTATTGGGATAGATTTGCTGCGAGAAATGGAAGAGTAGATGGAAAAGATTAGGCATAATTTAAAGGATTATGAGGACAAGTAGAAAATTTGTGCAGACAAGAACATAGTTTTTAGAGATTTTAAAGTGGGAGAATATGTTTTTCTAAAAGTAAAGCGAAAATAAGTTCGATAAGATTGGGTTGCTTCCCAAAGTTGGCAACAAGATATTGTGGGACATTCAAAACATTATAAAATATAGGGCCAGTTGCATACATGCTAGCATTTCCTGCATCCATGAGAGTGCATAATGTATTCCGTGTATCATTTTTAAAGAAAAATGTCCCTGACTCTAACCATATAATTGATTGGGCTGTGATCCAGGTGGAAAAAAAAAGGGGATTTCCGGGAAAAACCAGTACACATCCTGCACCAAAACATCAAAGTGGTCAAGAAAAAATCCATAGGGATGATAAAGGTTCAATGAACCTGCTACGATCTTGAAGATGAAACATGGTAGCATGAAAAAACTATGTGGGAAGAATACCTGGAAGTTTTTTCCAATATTGAAGAAAATAGAAACTGAAAATGAAAGACTCCATTTTTTAGCAGCTAGAGTTCCAAAACCACATCTCAGGATTCTTGGTCACGTGTGTTGATAACCCTGATAAAACATGGTGCATCCCAATGGACAAAGAGCGATGAAGGGGAGTGCATCCTTGGGTCAACAAGTTGAGAAGAACAAGAGATTGTGGTTGGAACTGTTGTTGGAGAGCAAAAAAATTGCATAATTTTATTTTTTGAATATTATGGTGTAATTTGTATATGCATTTCAGCATGGTGTTCTGCATAGAGAACGATGAACAATTATAGGGAAGGGGGAATGTAACATCCCCGATATAATCCCTAGTTTAATTAATGCATATAGTAGAAATGAATGTGGCTATAGCCAAGTGATGTAACATGCAAAAAGTATTTTCTGATTTTAGTAAAAATAATTTGATACTAGTTGTTGGGAATATGGACAGGGATGGGTGTTGATTAATCCAAAGAAGAGGGGAATTTCTAGGAGAGTCTAAGAGGGGCCCAAGGGGAAAATTAATTGTGGATATTAATCCAAAACCATATTTCTGAATTTTATTATCTTTTGGGTCAAGCATCTATTTTTTTTTTGAGTGTATGAGATCTCAATCATTGAATACCTATCAGAGGGTGGGTGTAGATGTCACATCTCATAGTCATCGGAATCATGGGGATTAAGTACAATCAACAATAGGCAAAGTGAGGATTCAATTGTCTGGGGGAAATGGAGGATTTTTTTATGGTGAGAATAAGCAGTTTTTCACATTGAGTTTTGGCATGAAAAGAAAAAGAGAGAATAGGAAAAATAGCACAAGAACTAGAGCAAGAAAGATGGACGAATTATGGAGCATGCTAGAGCATTTTTGGATCATTCATGAGTTGAATATTGAAGAGACATGTTGTCAGGCATGAAGAGTGAACCCCTGTGGGACTTGCACTGTAACAACAAGTGTTTGTTGTTATTTTCCTGGTATTTTTCTTGGCATTGAGTTCCCTTGATTTCCTAGCAGAGGCTTCCTGGTTACCTGTGTCAGAGAGACCTTGATAAACAAATGGGATTCCCAATGGACTAAGAGAATTGGATGGGTACATTCCTTTGGTTGGGCAGGTCAAGAGGAAGAGAGTCAGAGGAAATTCAGGGTAGTTGTAGGAGAATACCATTAGGTTGTGAGATATTGAGTTGTGAGTGGTCCATAAGAGGCACCCTTCTTTTGTGGATTCCTAGCCTCAACTCAAGGGTGACATGATGTTGAATTCTGGAACAACAAGTATATGGTTGGTTGGAACATTCTTCCCAAGCAGCTGGTTGCACAAACTTTCTTTTAAAGATAGTTGTTTATTTATTATATGAGTTTTCTTATGAGTCTTATGGTTGTGAATTTCACTTTGTGAATGAGAATGGTTTTATGTGTTGTTATAGAAGATCGATTAGCTACATTCATGTTCATTTAGAATGATGTAGATTCATTTAATTATGGGTATCATAACTTGGTTAATTATGTGTATAAATTGTGGCTGGTAAGCTACAAGAAACGAGTTGGCAGAATTTTTTTAATTTTATGTGTATTTTCCACAAGTAATGCTACTTGGTTAAGCTGGGGAATGTTACATAACTAGATATAAATAAGGATGGAGTCCTCCCTATGTGATCATGCATTAGAATATTATTGTATTGGATACTATCTCATTGGGAGCCTCTTTGATGAAGCAAGAGAACATGAGTTGATCCTTCCATAAAAGGATCATTGTATGGTGTTTCCCTACCTCAAGCGTTTTGGATATAATCAAGTAAAGGGGATTTTCAATATTTTTTGAAATATATGGTTTGTGATCATTTTATGTGCTAAGGATAATAAAAAATTCCCTACCTCTATCATCCCACCAATCATAAGCTCATGGATAACACACACATTATCATAAACCATCATAATAGTCCTCGCCAACCTTCCCATCCTAAGATCAACATTTCTTTTTTCAAACCACATAAGTCATAACTTATCAAACCATATTTGTAAAAAAAATCATATCATTTATCTTAGGCAATAGTCAATTGATTTATTGTCACTACCTTTAAAATTTGGCAACACTATTCCATTGATGTCACATGTGCACCATTGATAATAATTCAGAAAAAATCTCATAGTAGAATATTAATAGAAAAATAAACTATCATATCAATTAGTGGGAACTTACAACAAAAATAAGTGGCAGTAGAAAATATCTTTAGAAATACATGGAAAAAATCTACTCACTAATATACAACATGATATGCCACCTACTTGTTGAAAGAAGTGAAAAATAATAATAAAAGTATTAAAGACATTTTTTTTTCCTACATAAATTTACATGACTTCAATTGAAAATTCATGATTTTCCCAAGAGTAGTTGCTATTAATTAATCATCTATATGTAGTAAATATTCCCCAAAAATTGGGATGCATAATCATTGATTTGGCGAAAATATTAAGAAAACCTATTACATGTTCATGGAAAATGTTTATATTTAGAATAAAAAATATAAGTGTATGCATAATTGTAATCATAAACTAGGCTACAAGTTATGCATAATGTGGATATAAATCTAAACATTAACTTGTAAATTCAAATATCAAGGTCAAAGCATAAACTAGGTGTTGCAATCTCTAAGGATGTTAATTGCATTGTTCAAGAGTGGTGACATGATAATCCTTAAAGAAGGATAAACTTCATTTCTCCTCAATATGATAACGATACAAGAATAATTCAAGGGATGCCTTCCTCTTACATTCAGTAAATATTTATAGAGGGGGTCACTTTCCCTATAAGATTTTTACCATAACTAGATACATTAAACCTAGATCAACAAAAGAAGATATATCCCTACCTACTTCATGATTAAGTTATGACCATAGATAGACATCAATTACATATTGCATTATCAATGAAAATATGTGGGGCTATAGGTACATAACCCTTCAAGTGTTAATGTTGTTTATAGGTTATAGTTTTGATGTAGGATTCTCTATTCAATTTGTCAATTCTCAAACGGGTTGCCTGAAGGTTTTTTTTGGAGGATCTAGTTTTGATCGACTCTTCGATGAGAGATTGTTTCCACCTAGTCATGGTTAGGTTGTTGTTGCCATCATTGGTCATTATTGTATTCTTTACCTTATTAAATACTAATGGAGGGGGGTTATTGTGATGTTTATTTGATCAAACATTTTTTAACACATCATTCCCATGTGAATATTAAGGGGGGTGTTCGATGAAATATTTATTTAGTCTAATATCCTTTATGCCAACTTTCTTTATTTGTGTCCCTAAGATATTCTTAAAGTGATAGGTTGGAGATACATTGGATATTGTTGACTTATGACATTGATATCCTTTGATGTCATTTATAACTCACCTTTAGTGGGTAGTTATAGGCCACATTAGTGGTTAGTCATTGACTTAGTAGTTTCTTAGTGCTCATTAATGTCCTCGATTATACACCATTAGTAGGCCATTATTTAGCTTACAATGATTATTATGGTAAGGCTTAGGTAATCTAACCCTAACACCTATAAAATGTGGTTTTCACCACAATTGTAATCAACAAAATGTATATGATATTTATTGATTATTTTGGTACAAGGATACCCACCAAACACTAGATGCATCACTTAGATTGATTTTATGATTATTATAATGTACTTTTAATTGTCTATTAAATAACAACAATTCCTTAACGGTTTTTCTAAAAAGGTTTAAAAAAGTTTATTCTATTTTCCATGTTATAATGAAGTAAGTTAACAAGGGAGAAACTCACAAGTGAACAAACTCCACCATTTTTTTGTCAAAATTCTTCCTAAAATCGAGTAGGAATTTTGCCCGAAGTTATAGTTCCACCTAATTGATAGGAACTTTGTCCATAAAACTTTGTACTTAGATATTTTAGCCCATTTTAAAAGACCCAAATCATCAAAATTTTAAAAACTGAGTGTAGGAGGGTGGAACTTTGCCTCGCCAAAGAAAATCCACTTATAATCTATAATTTAGCAAAAACTCACTATTAACATTTGGGTGGATTAACATTTAGCAAACGAATCTATCTCTGTAATTTTCCCTATCTTGTGGATACATACGAATTGATTCAATAGAATGCAATAAAACATGACAACAATTTTTTTTTTTTAAGGAATGGGATCCCATTCTTCGTCCTTGTCTCTTAAAAGAGTGTCGGCGGAAAGAAGAACTATTTTATTGGCTTCCGAGTCTGCGTCTTTGTTATTCTCCCTCAACACATGGAAGAAGTTCACACTCTGAAAAGTTTTAACCAGTGTTTTGATTCTTGTCACCAATCTTGCAAATCTGAAGTCTTTAGAAGCAGTATTGTCCACTATAGTTTTTATAATGGACTAAGAATCACCAATTACATTTACCTCTTTGATGCCTAGATCCTTGACTTGCTTGAGGCCTTGGAGCAGAGCCAGCGCTTCCGCTTGGATGCTAGTGTTGTGTCTCAAGCCCCAGGCATAACTATGCTCGATTCTGCCTTCTAGATTCTTAATGACTCCTAATGCACCAGCTTTCCCAGGGTTGCCTTTGGCTGCCCCATCGAAGAACAAAGTATGTTTGGGCTGCTTGTTAATCCAAGGTGAGAAGTCTTTCTCATTGAATCTAATTTTTCATTCTTTGATTGATTTGCTTTTCCTTACTACTTCAGCAAAATGGAGGCCCAACCTAGCGCCCCATTCAAAATCTTGCTGACTTAAAATTGTATCCTCATGTTGATCGCCCAAGCTTTCTTTAAGATGACTTTTGATATTGGCCATAATAAGCTTTGAATCCCGCGCTTTATCTCTAAATATTCTCTTATTCCTTTCAAGACAGATTTGCCAACAAATGATCTTTGCATCCTCATGTTGATCGCCCAAGCTTTCTTTAAGATGACTTTTGATATTGGCCATGATAAGCTTTGAATCCCGCGCTTTATCTCTAAACATTCTCTTATTCCTTTCAAGACAGATTTGCCAACAAATGATCTTTGCCGGGGGAGAGCCAAGTGGCCTTATAATTTTCATTTTTTGGGAGTACACCTGGATAGCTGTGCATCCAGTTAGCAAACAAATCAGTGATGGAGGTGGGAAATGTAAAGGTGTTTCTCAAAGGGCCCAGACCCTCGTTCCAAATCTCAACTACGAATTTGCAATCCAGCATTAAATGGCAGGCGTTTTCTTCATGTTCGAGACACATTAAACATCTAGAAGGCCCATGAAAGCCTCTTTTATTCAATCTGTCTTCAGTCAAGATTATGTTGTGGCACATGAGCTAGCAGAAAAAATCAATTTTTGGAATGGTCTTGTGGCGCCATAGCCCCTTCCAAGTCGCAGGGTTAGGAGGGACATGGGGTTGTTCCAACAATTTTGCGTATCCCTGTGCCACTGAATAGCAGCCCGAATGAGAGCCCCATCCTCTTTTGTCTTGTCTCCTAGCGTGGATCGGAGCCATGCCCTTCAAGTGGGCAAACATGGTGTCGCAGTTCAGCTTCAGCTCCATTGGCACCTGGAGCTTTCTCCAACTTGGCCAATTACAGTCGTCCCAGCACGAGATGTCCCACAGAGTATTGAAGCCGGCGTTTGACATCCATGCCCTCAGCGCATGCAGAGATCTGATTTCGGCAGGAGGGGGATTATTCATAATGTTGTCCTCCCAAATGTTTATTTGTTTGCTATTACCCGGGATCCAAAACGCGTGATGATTGATCAACGAAGAGGCTTTAGCACAGAGTTTGAGGAAGTGCGATCCGTTTTTTGAGAGTGGGTTGTTGAGACAGTGTTTCCTTTGGCCTCTGAAGTATTTCTTCCACAAAGCTATTTGCGCCCAGCCAGGTTTAGGGGCGATGATCCTCCAAATGATTTTTGCTCCCATAGCCACGTTTTGAGTGCAAAGGTCTTTAAAATTCAATCCTCCTTCCATAAGGGGCTTGGTGACTTTGTCCCAGCTAACCACAGGGAATTTCTTTTCATTTTGTTTACCACCTTTCCAAAATAACTTTCGGATGAATTCCTCCATTTTCTTAAGAATGCAAATAGAAGCCAGCAATACAGAGAATTGAAAAATTGGAAGACTGCCTAGAACAACCTTGATGAGCACTGATTTTCCAGCAAGGTTGAGCCAAGAGAAACCCCAGGCCTGGATCTTGAACTTGGATTTTTCTAATAGAGGGAGCCAATCTCTACTGGAGGTATTATGATGGAAGATTGGGAGGCCTAGATGCTTGAACTAAGACCAGTTGGAAGAGGCAACAAAACCCATACATCTGAAGATGGCACTAAGAGCACTGGCAGAGATGTTCCAACAGTAAATATGGCATTTTCCCTTATTTAGATTGTTGTCAGTTGCATCACAGTAATCATCCAACACATCTTTGAATTTTGAAGCCAAAAGCACGGAGGTTGTGCCCAACAATCGAGAATCATCGACAAACAAAGCATGATTTATATTTTTAACTCCTCTTGCAATGTTAAGACCCATAATCTCTTGATCACGCTGCTTCTTGTCCAAATAAAAACTTAGAACATAAACTTGGAGGACAAAAAGGAGGGGAGAAAGGGGGCACTCCCGCTGAAGCTCTCTCGTAGCTTTGAATAAATCCGTTGCTCGCCCATTCACCAGGGGAGCGATCCAAGGCTCAGAGATGCAAGCCCGAATCCAATTGATAAAATCATTCCCAAACCCAAACTTGTGCATAACATCCAAGAGAAAGTTGTGTCTAACACGATCAAAGGCATTTGCTAGATCAAGTTTGACAACCATACCCTTTTCTTTTCGATGTAGGCTTGAATGGATTGCCTCTTGTACTAAAATAAAATTGTCCACTAACTGCCTCCCATGAACAAAACCACCTTGATTCTTCGAGATAATAGAGGGAAGGATACTTTTTAGTCTGTTGGCTATCACCTTGGTTATCAGCTTGAAAACTTTGGTTCCCTTTTCCTTAGGGATGAGGGCAAGAAAGGCTGAGTTAGTGCTACCCCCAATTTTCTGACAGGCTTGGGATTTCAAAACCATTTTGTGCAAGTCCTTTTCCACTATATGCCAGCAAGATTGAAGAAATATGACTGTAAAACCATCCGGGTCGGGGGTTTTGTCGGGCTCCATAGAAAATAGAGCAACCTTTATTTCTTTTTTAGTGACCTTAGCTTCTAGAAGTTGATTCATCTTGGAGTTAATCTTAGAAGGAACCACCTCTAGGAATTTGGAATTCTGGTCCATTGCCCCTTCTTCGCTGTAAAGCTTTTTAAAATGAGAGAAAAAAGCTCTTTTAATGCTCATGATATCCTTGTGAGTTGTGTCCTCTTCCTTGATTTCTGAAATGGAGTTGAAGATTCTTCTAGCTTGGGCTTGCTTGTGAAAGAATGAGGTGTTTTTGTCTCCCGCTTTAAGCCAAATGCTGCGAGACTTTTGTCTCCAATATTCTTCATCCAACAGGTAAGCCTTATGAAACTTCTAGAGTAAATCTGCCTCCCTATCCAAAACTTCTTTTGTGATTTCTGTGCTTTCTATTTGTAAGTGATGGAGCTCAAGACTGTCTTGGACATGTTTTCTTTTTGATGCTGGGTTAGGGAGGGATTTGGCCCAACTTTTCAAGACTCCTTTCACTCTTCTGAGCTTTTCCTCCCAAATGAAGAAGGAAGAGCCCTTGACAGGCATCCTCCATCTTTCCTTAACCTTATTCAGGAAGTCCGGGTCCTTGACCCATAAGGGACTAAATCTAAAAGGAATAGAGCCAAGATCTTTTTGGGCCAACAGTTCAAGCATGATAGGTTTATGATCTAAAACATTGCAGGGGAGAATATGCATTCTAGCCTCTAAGCCTAAAAGGAGAAAAGAACTTTGAATGAGAAATCTATCTAGCCTTGCAACAATATGCCTAGGACCGACTTTTTTATTTGACCAATTTCACTTACCATTGGAGGGCTTGATGTCGAGCAAATCCCAATCCTGCATGAGGTCCTCCACCCATTCCCTTGCCAGACTCCTTACAATGTTGCCTCCTTGCTTCTCTGACAAATGCAAGGTGAGGTTGAGATCGCAAACAATGATGGTGTTTTCCATATTCTCCATTTCTGCCAGATTTCTGATGGAGTCCCAGCAGGCTTTTTTCTCCTCTACTTTTACTGGGGCATATACATTGAAGAGGCTGAAGACCTCCTTTGAATCAAGATGCTGGAGTTTCAAGAACAACCAGTGAGAATTTAGGATCTCAGTGACCAACAAGTACTTGTTGATATTCCAAAGAGTGCCCAATCCGCCAGAAGCTCCTCGAGCAGAGACGGCCTGTCCTCCACCTCTATTCCAAAATTTCTTACTTATTTGGAGGAAGTCTTTGTCCTCCATTTTTGTCTCCTGAATTAGAAAAATGTTTGGGGTTTCTATCCTTAGAAGGCTTCTTATGGCTTCTTCTTTCACTTTGCTCCCCATACCTCTGCAATTCCAGGAGACAACCTTCATCACTTATTTTTTTGGGTGTGATGAGCTCCCTTGGAGCCCTGAGTCTGGTTTCTTGTCATCTTCGGAGTATTTTCCAATAGTTTCTCAAGGGTTGGTTGACTTCCCTAAAGCTTGTCTTTGTAGGTTTCTTGTTCTCTCTTTTCACGGGCAAACTTTCGGCCTCTTGTCGATCTTCTAGMTGAAGTTTGTGGTTCCCCTAATTCTCCTTTCTCCTCTGATTCCTCTGAGCCTTGATCTTCCTCTTCAGCTTCTGCATGTTTTTCCTTAGGTCTATCTGAGGCACTTTCTCCTTGCCTTGAGCTTGAGGGGGTCCCTTTGTCTGAGGCCGTTTTATTTTGCATCTCGACTTCCTGAATTTCCTTTGAAGCTGCGCTTAAGGGCCCAAACTTGTTTTCTTGGGCATTCGGGGGAGGGGTTTGCTGAGCAGGAGCCGACAGAGGACCTTTGCCATTTGGAGCCCCAAATTTGGGGGTTTTATGGGAGGTCTTTGACCGCTTGACCTGATTCCAGCCCTCCTCCTTCCCTTTCTTCGCTTCTCCATTGTTTGGACAACCCTTAACAAAGTGACCGTAAACATGGCATTTCCGACACTAGAAAGGAAGCTTCTCATAGTCTAGTTTTTGCACATGAGTCCAACTGCCGACATTGATTTTTATTGCCTCCGGAAGTCCCACCTCTAGGTAGACCTCAACACATATTCGGGCACAGTCATATTGGTCCTTATTATTTGCTCGGTTAATAAATTTGCCCAAGGCGTTGCCTATGTGATTTAGAGAGTCCCAATTCCAGCAATGCACTGGGAGATTCGACAACCTAACCCACACTGGGACGGCCGTTAGTACATCCACTGCTGGGTCAAAATCCGGCGTCCACTTATTGAGATACAGGCCCTGAGGTCCCATAAAGTAGGGACCATTCCGAAAGATTAGATCTTTATCCTCTTTTGAAATGAATTCGAACAGAAAAAGCCCCTACCCAGGAAAAATGAGGTTACATTGTTCTTGATCAAAGGCGTCCAGTTTTTGACAACCCAGTTCTTCGTTGTCTTTGGAGAGGGCCAAAGACTAGTGAACTGTCCCAAAAGGACGCAATTTGCCAGGGACAAAGCTACCTGGATTGGTCCCTCTGGGGGAAGGGAGATTTCTGGAATATCATCCAGTTTTTTCACGAACTTGGCAACTTCAGTTTTCTTCTTTTTCGGCAACGAAGCCAGCAACGAATTGAAAGCATCCTCAACTGACGGGGGAGGGGTGGGTGGAGGAGCCTGGGGCAAGCCCATAACCTCCATGGTTGCGAGGTGAAGCCCTAGCTTTAGGCATGCGCGGGCTCTCGGGTCGATCGAATTCTATCTGTGAATGCCAACTTATATGTAAAAAATGAAAGGTTTTTATTCAATACATTATTTTTTTTTTCTAACATATCTTTAGTTTCTATCTTGAAAGGAACGATTTGACAATTGGTAAAAAAAATGTTTATTAATAATTTTCCTTAAAAAAAAATCATTATTGAGCATTAGAATCTCCAATTATTTTTCTATTCTTCTTTCTCACATGAATACTTTCTTCAAGTAACTAACTTTGAAAAGCCACCTATGTTGGTTGGCAAATGGCATTTTTGTTATAAATAGTTCATTATTCCTTTAAACATGGTATTATTGAACACTGAAATGTACTCTTCTTTGGAAAAAGGCATATGTGGAAGTGGAGGTAGAATAATTAGACTTAATATAACAACATCAAGAGATATTGATTCAGAGAGAAGCAAAATGGCATCTATTAGAGGGAGGGTTGTTATGAAAGTGGACTCCTAACAAATAATATATCAAAAGCATTGAGAATTAAACTCTTGACCCAAACTTTTTTTAAAAGTCTACCCATTCACTTAGATTCATATGATCAGATTCGAGCCAAAAGCCCATTGTACTAAAAGTAAATATTCTATTCCACTTTAATATGAAAACAGTGATCTTAGTATAAGGCAAAGTTGAATGCATCTCTCGTAGAGGCACCATATCAGATTTGAGCATAACAACCATTGTACTTCAATTAAATATTGTTCCACTTACAACCTTAACATAATAACCACTGTCCTTAACTTTAATATAAATAAATGTTATTCCACTTACACCCTCAATATAAAAGCCATGATCCGTGCAAAGGGCGAAGATGAATGTATCTTATATTTCTTTGAATGCATTTTACATAAAGATATTTTGTAATTTTACTTAGAATTAAATTTCCAATAAGGAATATCTCAATAGAGAGTCCAATTAGAAGTGGTAGGATAAATACTTTTCTATTAACTTAGTCAAATTATTGTGTGAAGGAGGTTTTTTTCTCCCACAAAAAAGGATATATCATATGTAAATTTGACATCTTGCTAGACTGTGACTTTAAATTAAATTATAATTTTATTTTTATTTTTTTNATAAATACTTTTCTATTAACTTAGTCAAATTATTGTGTGAAGGAGGTTTTTTTCTCCCACAAAAAAGGATATATCATATGTAAATTTGACATCTTGCTAGACTGTGACTTTAAATTAAATTATAATTTTATTTTTATTTTTTTAGTATAATTTGTATTTAAAATTTTTTTTTATAGAAATAACAATTATGAGTGAGAAAAAATTTAAAGAGTATTGAAACTAGAAATAATATTATCGCATCAATTTGAAAATTTACACTTACAAAATCACAAGTATTTGTATTGGTGAGTCAGTGGCATGACATCAATTTTTGTTGGATGATATTCTAAATTGCCCCCCAATCCCTGTACTCTTCTCTCTTATTGTTGTTCACCACCAAAATGCTAAAAGGAACTTGAATTACCTTGACTTGATTAAACCATTAGCCAACTAAACATCCTTGGAAAAGCAATATTCACTACTTTGCTACAACACACACACACACATCTTTTATTGCTATAATTGTGGCATAATAGTGAGTAGAAAAATTCTTGGAGAAGCACTACTCACTACATTGCCATAATTATAACAATAAATTCAAATCCTACACCCATGCAACCTACTTTTATTGTTGGAAACTAAAAACTAAAATTTGTCTTTCAACTGTAAAGCATATATTACTAAGTTTCCTCTACTTAGTGCAATTGGTTTGTATGACATATTTTCTTAACAGAATCTACAATGTGCATATTCAAATAGCTAGGTTGAGTAACACAATCATTGTGTCGAAGCCTTCGAGGTAATAATGTGTTTAGCCTTATCATCACTCATGCTTACCTATCTTACTAATATTTAGATAAATACAATTTTGATGGTCTTCTAAATTATGTCAATTTTACCACAACCAATTTCTATGGGTTAATTTTCTTGCCATAGATGCCTTGCCAATTTTTGACACAATACTTGCTAAGGTTTTGTAAATGGGTTAGTAAGTTTAGATTATTTGGCTATGGAGGGGACTCCATGGTTAAGTGCACCTAAGACAAATTCATTCTAGGATGGGTGAATTCCCTAGGAAGTCTTGGTCACTAGATGCAAGACTTGAAGGTGATGGTTGAGGCTATAATGTGATTTGTTTCAGTAGTTTCAATTCCACTTCTTCACCCATGTGATCAAGATGCCATGTATGCTAAGTAGACCATATAATCTCATGAGAAAATGGTCATTGGTGAATGATATCCATGGAAGGTGAGTCATAATTGACTTAAGTATTAAATATTCCACACAATTAATCTTGAAAAATGACATTTCATAATGTTGGACTACAAAATCCCCCTATATGTTTAAACAAAGAGATGGAATTTCTGATGAATGTTTCATAAGGTACAATTCTTGCTAAGATTTTGCAGATGGGGTAGCAAGATAAGTGGGCTTGGCTATGGAGAAAAAAGGTTAAGTGCACTTAAACCAAAGTCGTATTGGGATAGATGACCTTTATGATAAGCCCCTCATTACTAAGTGAAAGTTCCAAAGGTGACGATTGACACTATGAAATCAATGTCACTAATTTTAGTCCCACTTCTTCACCCATGTGATGATCTATAAACGGTAGGCCTATGCCATGTCCTTCTTACCAACACGAATGTTTCTACAAAATTCTCTTATTCTTTTGTTTTGATATTCTTTGATTGGTTGTAAGTCCTGCAATATGCCTGTAAACAGTCGAGTCGATCAAAATACTAAACTCGTCGACCACCCACAAGTCGAGTCGGCACAATGACTGATCATTCGAATGCTTCAATGGTTGAGTCAAATGAATGATAACCTAGTCGAATGCTTTGATGGTCGATTTGACCAAATGAAAGCCTGGTTTACTACTCTAGTGGTCAGGTCGACCAAATGAAATCCCATTCAGATGCTCTAATGGTCGGATTGACCAAATGAAATCTTGGTCGGATGCTCTGATGGTCAGGTAGACCAAATGAAAGACCGATCAAATGAATCGACCAACTGTTAAAAAAAATTAGCTAGAGGGTGGATTCAATCTTCAACCACAAAGAAAAAATGTTTTCACGATGATTTGGTGACCCCCAACAAATAAGAAAACATTTAGGGAAAATTTTGGTTCCCCACAACAAATAAAAACACACCAGGACAAATTTATATGCTCAACAATGGACAAAAATGCGTAGAGATCTATAAATTCTCCCAACAACTAGTTCTTGGCGTGTACATACTATGTGCATCCCTTATGGCATTTGTATGACCTATGGGTGAAAGAGAAATGCCCAGGGAGTAGTGAACTCACCCATCACATAGAAAACATCTCATACAAACAAGGAATTGCTCATGCAAAGAGGAAATCGACCAACGAGAAACTTTAAACGCCCAACAAGGAAAGATTATGTGGATGGGTGTTGTTGGCTCAAATTTCACTTCGACCAAGTATGAATAGATCATGGTAAATCATCACATCTATACCCAAATAACATAATACATTAACTCATATATAGATTCAACATTTAAATGGGATTATTTTATTATGCTCGAGAGAAAACTACAAAGGGGTGAGCTATACACTGAGTTTGTGTATTGTTACTCACAATAAAGAACAAAATTACAGATGCCATGGCTCAGAGACACCTTCGCTTAGAGTAAAAAAACACATTAACTCCTTCGTCCACTCAACCTCAAGCAGGCTTCCCTCTCCAAACTTCAATTTCTACTACTATCCTTCCTTCTTTCTTCTTGCATCTCCCTTCCTTGTGCTCTTCACTACTGCTCTCATTATTTTTAATGGGATGTTTTTGGAAGGCCAACTGTCACAGATGTTCGTTTCACCTTCCCATTGCGTGAGAAGACCAAATAAAATGAATTAAAACAAAACTTGTTTATTTACAACATTACAAACATTTTCCAAGATCCAATTCGGATCATGTGAACATCAAATACGCTACATAGTTAATCTTGAAAAATGATATTTATGATTTTCTACTGGTCAAATTCCTATCCATTAATGTGCTTGTCAATTTCTACCTAAACTCAACTTCTCATCATGCAGTAGGCTACTTGTAAAACTTACCAAGCAAACTTTTTGTATTGGTGAGATGATTGCATCAATTGACGCTTCTACAACCCAGTGTGGAGGAAATGTTGTAACATGAATCAACATCACATATGTTGGCTTAAAAAAATCCACAATACTTATAACAATTAATGGTAACAAATGAATATGCCACAAAGTGGCTAGTCCATGCCAAATATAGAATTTGAGAAAGTAAATAAGCACTTTGTTGAAGACATTGTCTAGCTGTTCTACGAAATGACTTTTTTCGCCGGAATCCGGTGATATAAATTTCCACGAATCACTATTTTTTGTTGTTCAAAATCCATTTCTGAATGCATAAATGGAATTAACATGCTGAAAAACCTTTGAGACACTTGGATTATACAAAAATAATCACTCAAATCTACGAATCTAACAATTTCTCACCGGATTTCGAGCAAATATCCGTGGAAAAATCCCTCATTTCGTTTAGCCTACAATCTTTGTTGAATAGTGAAATTGAGAAAATAATTGAAAAATCATAAACACATACAAAATTTATAATATTGAGTATTAATAAATACTCATCATAAAACATCAAAATAAAAATATGTAAAATTAGTCATATCAACATAAAAACATTAATGAGAAGTGACAATATTTTTTTGTCTAAAAAAAATTAGTAAACAAAAGTCAACAATAACATGTAAAAGTTCTATATATGACACTTTTATAAAACTCCATATTAAATGTTTTAATTTTTCTTTTTATATTTTAAAAATAAAATTATACTCTCATGGATTTATTTCCCTATTCTAATACTAATATCAATATTAATACAAAGAATTTATAATTAATAAAAAATATAATACTAATATAATACTAATATAATACTAATATCAATATTAACATAAAAAAATCTGTAATCAAAAAAAATTAATTTTTTAATATGATATAAACATTAACATAAAAATATTGTAGTCAAAACTTGCCATTGGTTTTAACGAGTCTCTTTCTGCCATTGGTTTTAACGAGTCTTTTTATTTATGCAATTTGCGATATAAATTTACCTTTATATAGAGAAAACATTTAAAACATAAACATGATAATAAATTAAAAAAATTATAATTATTGTTTTCAAATTTATGTGGTGAGGATTTTGGCAGGGGTTATTTGGATAATCCACAGTTGGTGTCATTTTCGTCATTGATGTTTAATCGTCTCATCGACTTTTGAATCCAAATTGAAATTCATCATTAAAAACGATTAATACTCATGATAAATCTCAATTCAGATTTAAAACGTCGATAACATTTACAAAAATCATAATTCTTAAATTTATATTAATGTGACATAAATACCAACATTAAACCAAAAAAAAAAAATCTTAACATCTCACTTCTTACAATCTAAATAATCATTGTCATTTTCCAACATTTTTGTTTTGTTATTTTAATTAACAAAGCACAACCCAACTACCATTTTATTATTTTTAAAATATAGTTAAATGACATGGGGTGTTTTTAGATGCCAAAACAATGACATCAGCCCCATTGCTTTTTACCAAAATAGGAAAATATATAAAACAATAAAAAATCAAAACAACTAAGTTAAGGAATGAGCAAAGAATGAGCCAAGTCTGTCGACATAGTTGTGCCAGCGTGGCAGAAACTTGTGCCACGTGGAACCACTTAGTCGCTTGCATGAAGCGTGCGCCCATTTTGAAATTGGAAAGCAAGGATAAAGCAGTTGGACGAATTTCCTCACAATGTCATCATCCTGTGAACACTGACCAGGGCAGTTTCGTATCGCCGCCCAGGGGGCGCGATCGGATGGCCAGGGATTAATCTGAGGCCCTATAAGGCTCCAGTTCGAAGATTGCGAGGTGGGTCATCGAGCGACTAAGCCAGAAGGCCGATTCTCGTCCTCTCCGAACGACAAAAATTGCTTATGAATTTATTCACACGGGTATATTCACGATATATTTCTAAGTATGTTTGATTATGCATTTGATTATGTTAATTTCATTAAGTAAAATGAAGATGATGATGAATGCTGTGTTAATGAAGATGATGATGGATTTGTATACTGATGGCTGTTGTCCTTTTCAATCCAGTTTGCAGTAGAGTCATATTCAAAAAAATTCCCCTGGTTTTACTGAGTGATTTTGTCTAAATTTTCGCTATAAATTTTGGATTAGTTTTGACTGTTTCAGCCTCAAGTAATTAAACATTTTTGGTTTTTTAAAGTTGGATGACGACATAGTGTTCTAGAGCCTTGCGGTCTTAGGCTTATTAAGGGATAGAGAGATGCTTTGTTCGGGAGTTGTTTTAGGTCGGTCTTTGGGATTCTTGTGCTCTCGACCCACTTGGTATAATTCTTTTGAATCGAATTGGTTTCCTTTCGGAGACCGTATTTGGGATTTTAATTGGTTACCGGAATATTTAAAAGATCCCAGATTGATAGAGATGGCGTTCCAGGTATTTATTTCGTTTGAAAAATTCCTATTATCTCATCCGTGGCCATCCAGGTTTGCTTGATATGTTCTTCTATGTGGATTTTCTGTTTGAATTCGTTCTTTTTTTCATTGAGAATGAAGCTCTGCCAACAGTTTTGTGTTTCTTTGGTTGAGCACCCAAATATTTGGGTTACAAGGGTTTTGCCTAGGATCTATGTGAACAGGTTCTTACCCTACCTGTGAGATTGGAATTGTATTTGGATTTGTAACTGGATTCGAATGATTGCAGAACCCATATTATCATGAACACCCAATTTTATTGTGTTGCTTTCATCAGTTTTTCCTGTTCCTTATATTGTTTTGCAATTTGGGTTTGCCACAGCGCAGTTTGATTTTTACTGTACATAGAGCTAAACATGCACCCACTTGAGGCTTGTCATTTAGTTTTAAGTCTGAGAAGCCAATTCAGGCTTCAAGTTTAGTTAAGTCTTAGAGCCCAACCCAGGCCCTGTAATTTAGTTAACATTTTCAATTCAATAGAGTGGAGTCCTTGGTCATGATGAACTCCATCAATGATATCTATTCTATCATATCTTACATGGGTATTTAGTCAATTGCAGAATTATCTGGGTATTTAGTCAATTGCAGAATTATCCCGGTCACATTCGTGCAGCGTCTCAATGAAAATGGGTGGCAGGGTTGTTTTGACATTTTGGCATGCATTAATGCAAAACGAGCCTTGTTACCTTTCTTTCACTTCTATTCTCTTCCAAATATTGCTAAAAAGTCCCGAGGGATACGAGAAATGTTGTGTTTAGATGACATTGAAATCTTATAGTTCCAGTTGCCAAAACCTCATACATGGTGCCACACATACATTAATTTATATATAGGTCGGGCACTTACATTAATTTATATATAGTTCGGGCACTTGGTTCATTTTTTAATTAGGATCCATAGAAATAGTGGACGGTACCACTCCTGTTTAGAGATTTACATGGTTCTGTGAGGGGACTCTTAYAGAGTACAAAGGASATAGTGTGTTAACCTTTATTTACAAAGGACATAGTGTGTTAACCTTTATTTATCTGCGAGATGTTTCAATTTCCACAGAAAATCCTCAGCTCCAAATCATCCTTCATTGACAGCTCCAGGCTAATCACATCTTTCAACATTGCTCACATCTTCCCACATTGCCAGCTCCGGGCTAATCACCTTCACCTTGTGCTTTTAGAAACCCTAATCTCCAAATCTTCCCACATTGCCAGCTCCAGGCTGATCACCTCATTCTTTTGGAAAACCTTCAGCGTAACCCCGTTCTTTTAAAAAACCCTCAGCTCTAAATCTTTCCGCATTGCCAGCTCCAGGCTAGTCACCTCATGCTTTTAGAAATCCCTTCACTCCAAATCTTTTCAAATATTCCCACATTGCCAGCTCCAAGCTGAACATAGCGTTTCACCTTAGAGATTAGTGTGAACTTTATCACCAACCTAAGTTGGTTAAGTTGTCTTAATGGTTAAGAACACATGTTTTCTCTAATTAGTCATTTCTTCAAATTGGGAAAGGGCTCTTCAAATTGGGAAAGGGTAAGGTTATGTACACCTCTCGGGTAAGGGTATGTACACCTCTATAGACCACCATAGACTTTAGCAGTCTTGAGGTCTCATACATCACATACATCAATTTGGTGTCTAACTAGGCCATGACTTTCCGAAGGGGTAGGATATCTATACCTCCATTAACTTTAGCAGTCAAATTGCTGCACAGAGGGTTCCTTATCTCACAAATGAAAAGGTCTCATACATAAATTCGGTGTCTAGTTCGGTGTCTAACTAGGTTGTGACTTTAAAAATGGATTGCTCATCTCTGGGTGTTTCTCGCTGCCATTAGGCTTTTTCTGATGACCTTTTCTAGTCCTTGTTTTTTTGTCTTTTTCAAATTTTAATACTTCATAGCTTATTAATATTTCATACCTTGTTCTACTTCTCTCTTGGTAATGCTCTATGCAATCCCATTGCATACTCTATTTATGTACTATTTTCTAGTCTCATTGGCCATCTTTGAGCACTCCTTTGTAGCATGGTTGGTGATAGTTCACAGTGATGTGTTAGACCTTCTCTAGTGTACCTTTAGCTACAAGAAGTCTACTGATTGCTAAAAGTGTTATGAAGCCCTCGACATGTTTGTCAACCAATCATCCATTATATATGTGATACCCTTCCTCTGGACTTTTAGTTACAACAAGTCATACTAATTGTTGAAAGAGTTAGGAAGCACTCGGCATGTTTGTGAACCAATCATCCTTTATATATTTGGCACCATTCCTCCAGTTAGGAAGAGCATGTGATAAGTATTCACACTTCTTTGTAATTTGTCCTTCTTTTTACCTGATAAGTTCTGCTAAATGTTTGATGTAAACACTGACTGCAGGAAACTGTTGGTAGCTGTGCTGAAGGACTAGTGGTTTGCTTCTTGTCTCTAAAAGAGAGGGCTGAAAGTATTGCGGGTAACTCCTCTATCAGTTAGCTATGAATTGTATGATTAAAATGATACGCGTGTCATTATTTAATCTCCTGGGACATAGGACCTACTCTGGTCTTGGGAGAGTTTAAGTTCTGACTGTCAAACAGAAGTTTAATTCCAATCCTTGGAAAATTTGATTGTTATCCCTTCCTCAGTTTTGATTCTGGTCATAGCTAAATTGATTTGATTTCCTTCAAACCATTGCCATGTGAGATATGTGTTCAACATACCAATTGGCCCAGGCCTGGTTTTGTCTGTTTACAAGATAGTGATCACGGTCCCGGATGCTACTTGTCAAGTGCTTATTTGGCAGTCAGGGGAACTTGGAGGCTTACCGATTTCAGTGAGACTTAGAGCCTTTTCTGCTTTCTCATTTTAGTCTTGAGTGCAGCCTACAAGTTCTAAAATCTCTATTTTCTGAGGACCATAGAAATGAATGGTTTTGTACAATCACAACGTTTATTGAATGAGAACCTCGTCAGAATATCCCATCAGAGTTGCCCGTTAAATTTCCTCTGGGTGATAAGTCATTATTATTAAGTCATTTAGGCTTTAGAGGCAACTCTTAAACTGGCACATTTGCTTATATACTCTGCTCAATACTAAGGATCTGATTTTTCTTTTGTTGCTTTGGTAGGGTTGGCATTGAAATCAATGGGGACAGCTGATTGTGGAAAAGATCTAGATACAAGATGTCGGAATGAGGAGCTTGCATTGCATTTGAAGACGATTGCAATTTTTATAATTCTGCTAACAAGTGCTTCTGGAGTGGCATTGCCCCTCTTGGGAAGGAAGTTGAAATGCCTAAGGACAGATGGAACAGTTTTTGTTCTTGCCAAGGCCTTTGCAGCTGGAGTTATTCTGGCAACAGGTTTTGTCCACATGTTACCAGATGCTCAATCGGCCCTTACAGATGAATGTTTGCCAGAAACGCCGTGGTTAAAATTTCCATTTTCTGGTTTTATTGCGATGTTGGCTTCTTTTTTCACTCTTCTAGCTGATTTTGTGGGTACACAATACTATGAGAGGAAACACTTAAAGGATCAAGCTGAAACCCTGACATGTAACCCTATTGAGGAAAATTCTTGGCCAGAAATAGGCCCTGCTTCTTCATCTGTTGAGGATGCGAATCATAAGAAGGCAGATGCCTTACATGGTGATGGTCATATGCATATCGTTGGCATACATGCTCATGCTGCATCTCACAGTCATAGCCACCCCCATGGCCATCATTCTTGTGCAGATGAAACACATGCACATGTTCATGGGGAGTTTGGGCATGTACACACATCTCCATCTGTGTCTGATTCCTCTATCCGGCATATTGTGGTTTCGCAGGTGACTTTCACTTATTCCAATTTGTCATCATTTTAACCTCTTCCGCCTTCTTCTATCAAAACTTCTAATATGCAACCTCCTAATGCAGGTTCTAGAAATGGGGATCGTCTCCCATTCTGTAATCATTGGTCTTTCGCTTGGTGTATCACAGAGTCCATGCACAATCAGACCCCTAATGGCAGCTTTGACCTTCCATCAATTCTTTGAAGG
The DNA here is from genome assembly GCA_010110895.2 of Picea sitchensis. NCBI lineage: Eukaryota > Viridiplantae > Streptophyta > Pinopsida > Pinales > Pinaceae > Picea > Picea sitchensis. Next base: position 58,127 of record SNQJ01S0022957.1, on the reverse strand, counting down.
CTTTGCACTTGGGGGATGTGTTTCACAGGTTACTAGAATGCAGTGTATATATCTTCAGATTTCTTACTGATATATTGCATTGCTTTTTGTAGTTGTATCTAATTATATTCTTTGACATTGTAATTTTGCAGGCTGGTTTTAAATCCTTCTCTGCCTTCCTGATGGCTTGTTTCTTTGCCATAACCACACCTGCAGGCATTGCTATTGGAACAGGAGTGTCTTCCGTTTACAATCCAAATAGCCCAAGAGCACTCATTCTAGAGGGTATCTTTGATTCTATATCTGCAGGAATACTCATATATATGTCTTTAGTAGATCTAATTGCCGCAGATTTTCTGAGCAAGGGAATGTGTTGCAATCCTAGATTACAGTGTGTGTCATACATTGCCCTGTTAATGGGAGGTCTCATGATGGCTGCCATTGCAATATGGACTTAAGTCATAAACTGGATTTCTATGGGCAAAAAGAGTCATGGTGGTGGGGAGATACCGTTCTTTTTGAAAACTGTAAATAAAGGGCCATTTATGATTTCATATCCTGAGGTCTATATTGTGCTGTTCCCAGGCAGAGGTTTCAAGGCAAGTTATCATGTAGAGCTTAAAGATCTGTGGTCCATTCTTAATAGGCTAATTGCTTGGCTAGATGAAAATAATCTTCCTATTTTAAGTCTCTTGAGTTGGAGACAATTCTTGCTTGGGGAATTTAGAACAGTTCCTTCGAGAACCATTTTGGTACAATGCCGAATTAAGCATGCGATAAAGATCATCACACCACTGATGAAATAGAGGGATCAGGACTTATGGAAGTTATTTGTATCTGGAATATCCACTAGAAATTTTGTATTTTTTATAAATAAGCCGCTGGGCTAAAAAGTAGAAGTCCCTCGTAAATCATGGGCGGATTGCTACATTGCAAGGTTGGAATGATTGAGAAAAATTGAGACGTATGTATCTTTTGACACCCGTGTCTTCCAAAAACCAACACTCGGCATGATGTCGTATTTATTCAATTTCGCTGATTCAATGCAAGCTAGTCATTTGGCCAGCACACTGTTATGAGTGTGTATATATTTTTGGATGAAATCACTGGTTATGAGTGTGTATATTTTTGGATGTAATTACTGTAGYCCATAGTTGAAAATCATATTTTCTTGATAAAATAAAGAAAAAAAAAACATGTTCATCAAAAACTATAAACCTACAACTCTATTGGCCTTTGTTTTTAAAATTAATCTTGGGACATTCGGTGCTTGTGGTTATTATTGATGTAATATTGGTCTTTGTTCTTCTGGTAAGGTTTTCTAAGTTAATCTTGGGACATTCGGTGCTTGCGGTTATTATTGATGTAATATTGTAAGCTATCTCACTATAGCACTGTATGTGTATTTATATTAGAATGTTGGGATATCATTTTACATTAATATTCTCATTATTTAGGTTTTCTAAGTTAATCTTGGGACATTCGGTGCTTGCGGTTATTATTGATGTAATATTGTAAGCTATCTCACTATAGCACTATAGCACTGTATGTGTATTTATATTAGAATGTTGGGATATCATTTTACATTAATATTCTCATTATTTTCCTGTAGCATTCTTATTGGGAGTTCATTTTCTGTATTTATTTTGGAAATTTTGTGTATTTATTTTAGAATGTTGGGATTTTATTTTGGTGTTGGTTAAACATTCTATTTTTTGGTGGGAATCTGGCGATGTATGTATTTATTTTAGAAATTTTGTGTATTTATTTTAGAATGTTGGGATTTCATTTTGGTGTTGGTTAAACGTTTTATCTTTTGGGTTTTTTTGGTGGGAATCTGATGATGTAAATTTGGACAAAATTGCTATTTTTCTGTTGTTTACATTGTATTTCTGAAGGTATAAATAGATTCAGCATGCTAAAAAATCCAGAGGCACTTGGATTATACAAACTTAGCCACTTAAATCTGCAGATCCAACCATTCCTCACTGGATTTCGGGCAAAATCAAACAGAAAAAATCACTAAAAAACAATTAAAAGATAGAAGGTTTAGACTACGCTTTTCATTTTACATTAATATTCTCATTATTTTCCTCTAGTATCCTTATTGGGAGCTCATTTGTTAGTCTGATTTTGCATGGGGAGTTTTTATTGTTGRAACTTTATTGGTAGATTATTTGKCTCATWTSTTAGTCTGATTTTGCACTGGGAGATTTTATTGTTGGAGCTTCTTTGGGGTCATTTACTATTTTYAGTGACTCTTATTTGTTAGTGTGATTTTGCATTGAGAGTTTTTTGTTGGAGCTTYTTTGGGATTATTTATTATTTTTGGTGACTCTCATTTGTTAGTCTGATTTTGCATTAAGAGTTTATCATTTATTATTTTTGGTGACTCATTTGTTAGTCTGATTTTGCAWTGAGAGTTTTTATTRTTAGAGCTTCTTTAGGTTCATTTACTATTTTCAGTAACTCTTCTATAATGACTAATCTGTTTGATTTCATTAGTTTTCTCCTTTTGCTTCTTATTTATGTAATATTGTAAGCTATCTTATCTTACTTWTATATATATATATATATMCTATAAAACCTATTTGGCTAATCGGCTGCACTATGAGTGGTGTATCCATCATAACTGCGGAGCTGAAGCTTCTTTGAGTACACTTACTACTTTAAGTGGATCTTCTATGATGAGTAATTAGCTACCGTGTTGGATTTTATGGAGTTTCTTTGTATTCAATTACTACATTCATTGGCTCTTCTATGATGACTAATCTGTTTGATGTCCTTAATTTTCTCATTTTCTACTTATCTTGTAAAAGGGATTTGTTTGATAACGGTGGCTCATTGAAAAGTGATGTGTTGTTATCACCCTCACTTGCACACACTTGTGCTTGTTTGTGGTTCATGGTTTTAGCTTGTCCATTTGTGGTTGTTATTTTAGGAAGATTTTGTATGGTAAATAAAGTTTGGTAGAGGTAAAGGGTATGATGTGAATCATGGTAAATAGGTATCAAAAGTGCATGGTAAGATTTTGCATGGTAGATAAAGTTTGGTAGAGGGAAAGGGTATGATGTGAATAATGGTAAATAGGTATCAAAAGTGCATGGTAATAATGTGTGCCAAGAGAAAAAGGTATACTATGAACATAGACATTGAATCAAAAGTCTATGATCATAATCCAAGATGTAATTCTAACTAAAGTTTTTCCATTTTTATAATCCATTTTCTCTCAAATTTTACATTTTTGCTTCGGAGAAAATTAAAGGTTAAGAAACAACCTAAGTGGTTATCAATGCTTTATTAGGTCTCATCATTCCACAAATAGATAGGGAGGTTTAAAAGCCTCACTTGAATCGGGAGGTTTTACAAGATTTTGTTGTCTTTCCTTTGGGCTTGGGTTTTAACTTTCATTTCTTAGTTGTTGGAGTTAGGGTTTTGGATTCTTTGATGCTTCTAAAAGTCTTTTATAGATTCCCATTCATTATAATATGAGATGAATGAATCATTGTGCGTTGATGTCGTTACCACATGGACTTATGAGGAATAATATGACCACTACCTTGTGAGGGTGTAACTTTTGCATTTGGACTTTGCTAGAGGAAAATGATCCACTGTTGGAAAGCTACCCACTATGCATTGAGGAGATTTAGCACTATTTCCCTCCAAGTCAGAGACCCAAAAAATCCACTTGTATTACATTCAACTTGAGGCTTTTTAGTGTTGGTCTGTCAACATGATTTTCTAGATATAGCTTGAAGTGCTTGCTCCTTGTAGAGGTCCCAAACAATGTAGATCAATTTTGGAAGGCTTTTGGTCTCCAAAAGATTTAGTTACGAAGGTGAAGAAACAATTTCTTAGTGTTCTCCTTGGAGTACCATTTGGCATTTGCTGGTAGTTGGCCATTCTGATCTTTTGCATAATCATATCTTTTGGTAATTTTGTTTGTGCACTTGGTGCCAAATTTTCTATGGAAGGTAAGACTTTGTCCTCTTTATCCTCATCAAGCATGGATGGCTTAGAGAGTTTTAAGGTTTAATGCATTTACTATTTAGTAAACCTTCATCNCATATCTTTTGGTAATTTTGTTTGTGCACTTGGTGCCAAATTTTCTATGGAAGGTAAGACTTTGTCCTCTTTATCCTCATCAAGCATGGATGGCTTAGAGAGTTTTAAGGTTTAATGCATTTACTATTTAGTAAACCTTCATCCAAGGAGACTAAAGAGGAGTAGAAGACCAAGAATGACATGGGCTTTGTTACCCACTAAGTTGCACTAGGATGGACTCATAGTTGAGCCACCAAAGTTGAACAAGTAATTGTTCAAATTCAAAGTTCAGAAGTTCAGTTGGCCATCATGGCCCTTCTTTTCTTCTTTTTCTTCTATATCACATTTCCATACCCCTTATGGGGCATTGTAATAAGATGAGCTAACATGATGAACTTTGTAAAAGGCTTAGCTCCCTAAGATTAAATCATGAGTACATTACTTTAGAGTGTTTTTTTTTTTAACTTTTTAATTATATCTTGCGGCCATTGGTAGCGAGTTATACTTTTTAAGTTTTTTCACTTAATTACCTCCTAAGCTGGAGTAGGCACTGATGATGAGGCCTTAGTGGTTTTGTCTAAGTATAATGTCTAATGTATATTACCATGCTAGTCATCATTTTTGAGTCACATGGAAATTGCGTGAACTCCCCCTTATGATTTTTTAATGTTTTCAGTTAATAAAAATTTTCTGCAAATCGAGATATTTTATTTGTAATAGATGGATAAGTTGAATAAGTAGTACTAGGAGGCATTATATGCCTTGGGGTTATTCGTTTTCACACTTAGAATACCCACTTTACCTAAGTATTACCTTTTTGGGGGAAAATA
>SNQJ01S0022957.1:42083-53264 GCA_010110895.2 Picea sitchensis | reverse complement strand
TTTTCTACAAAGGATAGTAAAGAGATGATTTGGTTACAAAGGTTTATGAAGGAATTGGGAAAGAAGTAGGAGAATAGCAAGTTGTACTGTGAAAACAAGAGTGTCATTCATCTTGCAAAGAATTCATGCTTCCATTCGAAGACTAAGCATATACAACTCATGTACCATTTCATATGACCTATCTTGGAAGATGGAAATTTGAAGTTGGAAAAGATAAGTACTAGCCAAAATCCTGCAGACATGTTAACAAAGGGAGTAAATAGAGAGAAACTGAGTCCCTTCTTAGTTTCACTTGGTCTTCAAGCATGAAGGTGAAGATGAGAAATTTTTCAGGTCCAAGGTGAAGTATAGTCTAGTAGGTACAACAATAGTGGAGTTGTTGTGATCAGTCTCCAAGTGGGATATTGTTGGTTGTGGAGCCTGATTATGTTCTTGATTCATAGGTTTGTTTCAACCGTGCTTAGACTCCATTCCCTAACGGGAAGGTGTGGGGGGGATTCCCCCCCACAATTGTCGCCAAGGGGGNCCCCCCCCCTGGTGGGGGATTTTGGGGTAGTGACCTCGAAGCAAAATTTTGGGAAAAAATGCCTTGTAATATATTGTAATTTCATAGTCAATCTGGAACGTTCATTATAAGGTCGCAGATCTTATGATATAATTTATTTTAGGGTTTTCTTCCCTAGAAGGAAACCCTGATTTATGATGGAATTGTATTATGGTTGTGTATTATTGTGAATATTGTATTCTGAGAGAGGAGACTATGAGAGAAGAATGAGGAAGTTACAACAGGTGTGTTGTAGGTTGTATCCCCTCATTTTGTTGGATAATAAATAGGAAGGACCTGAAAATTTCTATGGTGGACGTAGCCCACATTGGGTGAACCATGTATATCTGTGTCTCTATTGTATTGTGTATCTTGTATGTTTTATTTATTCATTTGTTTTATTTTATTTCTCCACGATCCTATTTTTCTAACACTAGAATGGTGGCAACTTATCTCTGAGAAGAGATGTGATGACTACACTCATTCGCAAGAAGATGAGTACCATGGGGATTTGAAAGAATATTTACAATAAACATGAATGCCAAAATCCTATACATCCAAAAACCTAACCCTAGGAGATGAAGCGCCAAAAGTCATGTGGGCCCCGTTGGGGTAAGTTAGTACATCAACTTCCCGAGGTCATAACTTTTGCATACGATATCCGTTTTGGGCTCACAATAACTAGTTGGAAAGGTATTTATGAGGAGATTAATTTAATAGGATAAATAATTCCTTCAAAAATCATTGAGGTTCCCAATCATGAAAAATATTTGTTTAGGCCCTCAAAATGGCCTCGAAAATTTAGGACCAGAAAAACTACTAAAAATAGTAAATTGCCAAAAAACAGTTTTGAGCTAGTTTGAATAGGCGGGTGGCCACCGATATCCTCCTGGATCAATCCTCCCCTCTTAGGAAGCAATTATATCCATTTCATTGAGTTCCCCCATCAAATGAAAAAAATTTAACGTAAATTTGGCCATGGGTGAGCCACTTTCCTTTGTGTAGGAATTGCCCTGCTTTGACAACTCGATAAAGCTCGATCCTTTGTTGGAGAGTGCCATTGACATGTGTGTCAACGGTTTTATTATTTGATTCCCATTCAATGCAATCATGCTTGAGCTTTGTTGGTGTCAATTTTTCTGCTATCTTTGAGGTGTCCAATAATGGTGGAAAAGCGGGCCGAAGGAGGTCCACATTGAACACTAGGGGAAAGCCAATGAAGGGGGGAATGTTGACCTCGAAACAATTGTCACCCATAGCCTTGGTGATGCTATAAGGTCCATAACAGAGTGGATGAAGTTTCTAATGAGTCCCTGTAAGGCATTCTTTCTACAAGTGCAACCAAACTTTGTCTCCCACCTGAAAACGATGTGGCACTCAATGTTGATCATGGAGCTTCTTGTACTTGGAATTGGACTTCTATAAAATATCTTGAACCTATTGGAGGATGTGTTGGATCTACTCAATGAACTAGGTGGATTTTTCAAATTCAGTTGGAGCATGCAACGAGTCTGCTTGAGTGGCCGCAAGGAGTAGTGAAACATCCATGGGACCCAATGGTTGAAATCACAACCCCACTTGAAAGGGGTTGTGTCTGGTTGAGATATGTATGGCTCTATTGTAGTTGTGTTGAACATAGGGAATACTCTCATCCTAGGTGCATGGGTACTTGGAATTTTACATGCGTAGGATGTGCACGATCATTCGGTTGATGACCTCGGTTTGGCCATCCATCTGGGGGTGGAAGGTAGTGGATTTGGTGAGCTTGGTGTCCAAAAGTGACCAAAGGCTCAACCAAAATGTGTTGAGGAACCGATTGTCCTGATCTGAGATAATGGTTTGTGGGATCCCAAAGTGTACCCACACTTGTTCAAAGAAGATCTTGGGAGTGGCCTCTACTATGATCCTCTTCTTGCAAGCAACCATAATCACGATCTTGGAAAAGCGATCAACAACCACAAAAACACAATCATTTCCCCACTTCGTGGATAGAAGGCCCAACATGTAGTTCATTGAGATGGATTACCAGGGCCTGTTAGGAGTAGGCAAAGGAGTGTATAGGCCTTGTTTCTTAGTGGTCAGTTTAGAAATAACATAGACAGTGCAGGATGAAATATACTTGTTGACATCTTGTCGAATTTTTGGCCAGTAGAAATGTCACTGCAACAATGCCATTGTCTTTTCCATGACAAAGTGTCCTGCCACCCAACTTTAGTGGGATTCCCAAATCAACTTCACTCACTTGCTTGATGGAACACATAGATGGCCTAGATGGCACAACAATCCATTCTGAAGATGGAAATTAGTGATAGCTGTGTTTGTGCCCAACATTTGGTAGGTGTTGGAAAAGTTAGGATCCGTCTCATAGAGGTGGGGCCATCTGAACATCTCATGGACATAAGAGTCTAGCACCATGGTGAGTGCCGTGACTGGAGGTCAATTGAGGCAATCAACGAATCGGTTGGTACTTCCTTTTTTATACATGATGTTGAGGTGGAGCTGCTGCAAATATGTGGACACTTTTGATGGAAGTCGTTCTGCAATTTGCCTTGTGTCTGCATGAACTGCAATTTCTTATGATCGGTGTGGATGACTGTCTCCTTCTAGAGAATGTAATGCCTTCACTAGCGGTAGTCTTGCAAAATGGAATACATTTATTTGTCATAAGTAGGGTACTTACAAGCAACATTGGAGAGTGTCTCACTATGATAGGCCACAGGGTGGCCGTGCTGAGTGAGGACTGCGACCACGACATAGTCTGAAGCATCTGTCTCGATCTCAAAGGGATGTTGCAGGTCAAGTAATGAAATCATGGGGGTTGAGCACAAGAAATTCTTTAGATCATTGAACTCTTGCTATTGGGACAGGTCCCACACAAATTTTTCCTTACCACCACCCCTGGTTACTTGGCTGAGGGCCCATGCAATATGGGAGAATCCCAACACGAAATTGCGATAGAAATTGGCAAGGCAAAGAAGCTCCAAAGCTCAGTGAGCATGGTTGGGGATGGTTAGTCACATATGAATTGGATCTTGGATAGATCAACATGCACACTATGCGCATCAACAAGGTAGCCTAGGTACTAGACCCTGTCCATTCCGAAGGAGATTTTTTCTAAGTTGGCATATATCTTGTGTTGCCACAGAGTGTGCAGAACCTACTTAAAATGATACAATTGTTCCTCCCAATTCTTGTTGTAGATGAGGGTGTCATCCAGATGCACCACCACAAAATAATTAGTGAAAGGTCGCAAGATATCATCCATCATCCTCGTGAAAGTTGTTGGGGAATTTGTCAACCCAAAGGGCATGACCATGCATTCGAAAAGACCTTCGTTTGACTTGGATGCATTTTTCCATACATTTGTCTACTCTATTAGGACCTAACAATAGCCATAATTTAGATCAATATTACTGAAGTATTTGTCCCCCTTGAGCTGATCAAGGAGATCATCAATTCGGGGAATTGGATATCGGTTGCTGACTGTGATTTTACTTAGGGATCGATAATCAATGCAGAGTTGTCAGGTCCTGTCTTTCTTTTGCACCAACATGATTGGGATTCCACAAGGTGATGAGCTGGGCCGGATGTGCCCCTTGTGGAGAAGTTCTTGGATTTGACACTTGATCTCCTCATTTTCTAGTAGAGAGCGATGATAGACTGACCCATTGGGTAGCAGTGTGTCAGGCGTCAGATTGATGGGATGCTTGACCTGATAATATAGAGGTACCCCAGTAGGTGATGAGAATATGTCTTTGTATTCTTCCACGACCTTATCCACTTGCTTCTACTACATGGAGAGGTTAGTCGCGGAGGCCATGGCTGTGGCTACAACCTTTAACTCACTCTGAGAGTGAATCATGAAGAAGACAAACTTCCCATTCTAATAAATGACATTCCTGCATTGCTTGGCAGAGATAAAGGAAATAGAACTAGGTGGGACTACCTCATGTATCCTGTACAATTTCATGTTCAAAGTAATAATAACATTATGAGGCCTAGACTCATATAAAACATGATGTTTCCATAAATAAGGTTGGCCCAAAAGAACATCACAAACTTCAAGGGGAGAAACATCACACAATAGCTCATCTTTGAATGACTTGATGTCGTATGATAGGTGACACTGTTGGTTGATGTGAACATCACTTCATTGACAGAGCCATCCGATGGTGTAGGGTTACGAGTGCGACATTGTCGATAGGGATAATCGCTTGATGAACTATGATGAGATGAGGTTATTATGGATACTACTATCAATGGTGAAGTGCAATGGAGTTCCTTTCACCCACATCTGTGAATGAAAGAGGCACTCTCCTTCCTCTGGCTCATCAGGTTCACCGGGTTGGATCTTGGTGGTAGCAATGGTGGCACTGGGTTCCATGTCAATGATATGTCTCCCATTTTCTAGTTTTGACTCAAAGTTGGAACCCACATCTGATTCAAAGTATTTCACCTGAGCAACCAATGAATTCTATGAGCGAAATTCAATAGTGTTATGCCAGGGGGTCTTATGGAAGCCGCACCACTTCCCAGTATCTTTCTTCGTCTTCCCATTGTCCTTATTTTCTTGTGGATTATACTAGTTGTACTAAGGTTTCCCATCTTTGTTCTATCCTTTGTTCTGTGGGTTGGGGATTCCCTTGCCCTGCTTTTACTGTGAGGGGTTCCCAGACCCAAACTACCACATCTTTTGTTTAAGATTCTACTCTATTTTGATGACATATCGATAGGTCGTGCCCAAGGATGAGATGTCCAAAACCCAAATTTCTATATGAATGTATCTATGTAGACCGTAGCGGTACTTGAGCACCAGATGTCACTTAGAATATTTGATACCCATCTTAGTGCAGAAGGTATGGAAGACATTGGTGAACTTTGGCACTCTTTGGTCTCTTTCCTACTACAGTGTGGTCCATCTTGTATACAAGTCGTCATAACTTCCAATAGGGTAGTATTGCTCCTTAATAGCATCCCTGAAAGAAACCCAAGTGGGTGCAATTGCAAATAATGTTGATCCGTCTATTTCCCCTTTCTCACAGAAAGTATCCCACCAATATTTGACATGGGGGATGACCTTGAGGAGTGCAAATGTAATATTTTTTCTATCGAAAAAGTTGTGGACAAAAAAATACTCTTCTAGAAGGTTTAACCATTTATCTACGCCATCTGCATCTATTTGACCTTCAAATATAGGAATATAAAAATTGATTTGTACCTTGAAGGGGGTGGTGCCTCCACTTGAGGTGGATGCATCGCTTGTCAGCAGGTGTCGAAGAATTTGTAAAAATTTATCCATCATCTTGTTTCTCTGTCGCTCAAGGGATTCCTTGACAAACATTTTGAAAGGATCTCTTGTCCCGTCATCTTTATTTTTTTCCGCCATGTACAGTTCCTTGAGCGTGCAAGAGTAGTTGTCCTCAAGAGAACCAAGATCAAGGACCAACTCTCTATACCTTGACTGCGTTGGGGACATGCACTTAAAAATGACAAAGAGCAGACCACTATGATACCACTCATCTGTATTTATGAGAGGAATGAAATGAAAAAATAGGTTTATAATATTAACGCAGGGACACAGTGAACAATAACAAATATATAGTAAAAATTGGCTTCTATTAAATAAGAAATATGCTGAAAATTGTAAAATGCAGACTAAAAACAAGCTTCCTAGAATGGTGGTCGCTTATCTCTAAGAAGAGGTGTGATGACTATGCTCATTCGCAAGAAGATGAGTACCATGAGGCTCTGAAAGCCTTTTTACAATAAACATGAATTCCAAAACCCTATGCATCCAAAAACTTAACCCTATGATATGAAGCACCAAAAGTCATGTGGGCCTCATTGGGGTAGGTTAGTACATCAACTTCCTGGGGTCGTAACTTTTGCATACGATATCTGTTTTGGGCACAAGATAGCTCGTTGGAAAGGTATTAATGAGGAGATTAATTTGATATGATCAATCATTCCTTCAACAATCATGGAGGTGCCCAATCGTGATTTTTTTTTTTTTAGGCCCTTAAAATGGCCCCAAAAGTTTAGGACCCACAAAACTACTAAAAATAGTAAATTGTCAAAAACTTGTTTTGAGACAATTGGAATAGATGGGTGGCCACCGATATCCTCCTAGATCATTCTCATCCTCCTAGATTTCTTATGAGCACAGGAGGAGAGAATACTTCGACATAAATGATTTGTTAGAGACCTTTTGATGTGTGAAAATGTGCTTTGTCTACAAACATGTAAGTGTGAAAAATATTATAGTAGTTTATGTGTAATATTGAAGCATATGGACATTGTGGGATCCTTTACTTGTCTTATTATTTAACTACTAAATGTTTGAGAAAATCCTTGCATAATTTAAAAACTACCCCTAGTTTGTCAAAGATGCACACATGTTGGGTCCTTACTGATATTTTAACTTACTAAGTGTTTTGCTTTATCAAAATGAAATTATCCTAATTGTGTGATGATGTGTACATGTACGGGTCCTTTTGAAAAATTCTTTTAAACTTTCCTAGTTTTTTTACTCTATGAAAATGAAAGTATCGTAGTTGTTTGATAATGTGGATATGAATGGGTCCTTTACAACTCCTTCAGTTCCTTTTCTACAAAGAAAACTTCAAGGTGCTCTAGGGGCTTTGGGCTCACCTCACTTGTTTTTGTGTGGTTTAAAAAAAAAGCAATAAAACTCAAAGAAAAGATATGCACATTTAGGGGTGCTTATTGATCGCTTTAAGTTAATTTCCTATATTTGATTGATGGAAGGGAGATGGAAGAATGCCTTACACACCTCGTTCTAGATCACCAAGGTCACTACAGTAAGTGTGAGGTGAAGAGAATACACGGATGTGAGTAAGAGGTTTCCTAGTCACGTAAATGAATTGATTTGCTTAAGATAAATCTAACTAAGAATTATAATGCTTTCAATTAACTATCCATGTGGCAAAGATAAAAGTAATTATGATTATTTTTACTTTACCTAGTGTGTTAGCTAATCTACTTATGCAAGAAAGAACCCGAATGAAGTTTTATTAGTGTTACAAAGTGTAGTAAATTTAAACCTATGAACTATCTTTTGGGTGGAAAGCACAAAACCCAAAAAATATAGTGAGAATTGAGATTTGCAGAGGGGACATAAACCATAATAGCACAAAGTGTGTCGCTCTATGCAGATGGTGTAGAACAAAAGACTACATGACAACGCAAATGATGCACCTCCACGTGTCTGTTTCTTTGAAAGCCCCGCAGATGCTTCACTTTTGCGTAAAGAAAAATATGTAGGGGATTTAGTGAATTGAAGGATTGAGCACTTAAAATAACTGCTCAGAGAGGATGGTTAAACCACCTGCAAAACAATCAACATGAAAGAAGGGGCTCTTGAAGCCTACTAGGGGAGAAATGGGAATAAGATAACAATGGAGTTTCCATTTTGTTTTTGCCTTTTTGCCACTTGAGTGTACAAGAAAGGAAAGTTTTGTGTTATTCTAGGCTTGAAAAACACAATAATCAATGTATTGGTTAGAGTTAGTGAAACAAAACCAACTAAATGATATAAAGGAAATAAGAAAATAACAACGTGAAAATGGAAAAGCAAGATTAAAACAAGGTAGAGTGTGTTATACCAATGGAAAGACTATGAATAAAACATTGCAAGGAATTTGGTGAACAAGTGAGCTCCCTCCTTCCCCTTGGGATGGGTTCTTTTTCCCTTCAAGATCATTTCTCTCTCAATAATGGCATAATGATGAGAAGTGTACAAAAACTCTAAATGGATGAGAGATTCAATACCTCAAGCAACAATGGTTATGAACTTGTGAATGAGTTAGTGAGAAAAGAGGATTCTCAATGCTCATGCAAATAACATAGCCTTACTTATATTTCTTCTCCTTTTTTGTATGCTCATGGCTCTTATTTACAGGTTTCAAGCAAGCTTAGAAAGAGCTAACTTTTCAATGTGAATGGGGAGGCCACTTGGGTATGGTCTCCCATGCTTTATAAGATATGCATTCAACTATTGCACATGCTCTTAATGTTTATGATCTCGAGACCCTTCACTCCTTCATTTGTGAGTAACTTTTGATGGGTGTTTTAGTCATCAATGCACCATAAAGTTGGTGAAATGGAACTCGTATCGATCCACACTAATTTTGAAGGAATAGTCAGATGGATGTGCAACATTTTCATGAAATACCATGTTGATGCTCTGCGTAAATGACAAAAAAAACATTTTGTTCATTTTTATTTATTTACTGAAGGTGGTGTGTTAATTTCCATGAACATATACCTTGATGTATTGAATTGATGATTCCTTTGGTGATCACTTGTATAGCTCTATGAGAAATTTTCTAGTGATAAAATTTGGTGTACACCGACTCCTTTTGGTAAGGAGTGGAAGAAGTGTGCTTAGTTAGTGAACATTTGGTAAAGGTTCTGAGATTGGTTGATAGTGAGYCTGCAATTCCCTATTTGTATGAGGCCATGTATAGGGCCAAAGAAACTATCCAACCTTATTATGTGGGAAAGGGTACCCCTGTGTTTAGTAGACATATGACRATATGGGATYTGAATGATAATCAGTGGACTGGSAGGCTCCTTTGACCCATTCGTATAATGACACTTTTCGTCAACCCCACATTTTCCTATGAATGCAACTTTGATTTTGATGGCGAGGAGATGGAATGGCTCCTTACTTGTGTTTAGAGGATGGTACCTAATGCCAAGATTTGTAGCACAATTAATCATGAGATAGAGATGTATCAAGATGGTACTGAAATATTTCGATTTGATGATGTTGTTTGTGAAATGACCACTTTAATGCCATGTAAGTCATTTTAATTCAGAACTTTAGATTTTAAAAATTCAATTATGTGTTTTATTTGAAAGTTTAAATATTTTTTTCTTTATTTTCTATTTTCCATTGTAATGAAATGTAATTTAGTTATCTTTATTTCTTATTTGTTGTATATGTTTGGTGGCTAAACTATGGTGCAAGGGAACAAAATTTAGAGAAATTTTCCATTCAAATCCTCATTCAAACCTGTAGTGCTTCGGGAAGTGAGTGAAAATGGAGTGTATTTGAAAAAATACGCTCAAATAAATGCAATAGGTTAGAACTTATAAATTCAACAAAACAATTACATTTACTGTACTTTATGACCCTCTAATTATATTATGACTCTCAAGACTCATTAAATGTTTTATGACCCACTTACAAGTTGGAGTTCCCATGTCTCAATGACTTGGTGTATGTCCATTACAATCTCTGACTATGGATGAGTAAAATGGAGAGAACATTGAATGTGGATACCATTTCCTAAGACAATATTGAAGTATTGTATAAGTGGAGGGTGGATTCTGAGCTGCCTATCCTGGAGGAGGCACCTGCATGGTTAGAGGCAGAACATCAATAGGCAGAGCAAGAGGAGGAGGAGGGGGAGCAACTTGAAGACATCATGCAGGGTTATGTGCTAGCATCAACACCAACTTCTGCATAGATTGATGCACCTATTTATACACCCATCAGTCACTATCAACCATTTAGTGTAGGTCCAGGGCCTTCTATTGTTAGGCAAAAACCTAGCAAACAACCCATGACCTTTTCCCATAAAAGGGGGAGAGGGAATTGATATCTTATAACTAGCTACTAGTTTTGTTTCTTTTTTCACTGTACATTGACCTCATGATGATGAGATACATTTATATATGTGATTTCCTTTTGCATTAGTTCTCCACTTTTAAGTCCTTGATTGGACAACTATCATGGTTCATGATTTAGTATCGAATTTGATGTATCATTTTTTATTTGAAATCAACGACATCATATATAACAATGATCTCTCCATATTTATGAGCCAATGTGTTTATATATGATGTTGTTGTTTCTTTATATGTTTAAAATTTGAAAAAAAATTGAATATATTTAGTATTTTTTAATGTTTTCCATGTTTTATTGATTTTTACCAAATTTTTATTGATGTTTTCGATAAGATGTTTTCCATACCTTTACAGATCTTTTGTGGATGTCGATGTTATAAAAAATAATATAGACAATCACCTATTTTATATTCTTATAGAAACTACACACTTTACAACTTAGAAATTTAGTTATCTAATGTTGAAATATCACTCTACAACTATATAAAAAAAAAACTCTAATAAATTAATAATACATAACTATCATCATTTATTTATCAAAGTTGTTTTATTTTCAAACTCATTTCTCTTAAATTTATCAACTATATCAAAATTAACACAAAAATATAAAAAAAACCTATAGAAATAAAAATATATAAAATATTTAAAATTTGATAAAATTTATTATTATATATAAGGATAAATAAATAAAAAATATAAAAAATATTCAAAATTTGATCAAATTTATTATTATATATAAGGGTAAACAAATAAAAAAATATTGAAACGTATAAAAGTTAATAATGAAATATTGAAACGTATAAAAGTTAATAATGAAATAGCATACATAACATCATCAAGGTTCTAAATTATCATTCTCTTAATTATTATACTATTGTAAAGCAAGTATATAGCTCATCTTATATGTGTTTCATTAAACAAACTTACAAATTTAGCAATTTGAAGTTTGTTCTCTCTTGATAAATGGATTCAACAATTGT
>SNQJ01S0022957.1:29753-41588 GCA_010110895.2 Picea sitchensis | reverse complement strand
TTAGGTGTTACTCTTATTCCATGACCATTTTATTACCAAACATCTTAAAATGAGGTGTTATTTAATTAAAAAAAAGGTATAAAAGTTATATATACAATTACAAAAAAGAAGTAGATTGGCCAACATGTATAGGTTGAAGGTTGTCAAGTGGATGAAAAAAATGATTAGGTGTTTTCAATGGTATATATTCAATGTGCTTAAACTTGAAAAACACTCATATTTTTATTTACTTTGTGGGAGGTCTTACATGTCTTATTCCATGACCATTTTATTACCAAACATCTTGAAATGAGGTGTTACTTTGATTTTAAGAATGGGTATAAAAATTATATATACAATTGCAAAAAATAAGTAGAATGGCCAACATGTATAGGTTAAAGTTGGTAAAGTGGATGAAAAAAATATTAGGTTTTTCCAAAGCCATACGATGTTAAGTTCACTTTAATGATTACATGTAAAATATTTTTTTTCCCTTTCCAAAAAAGAAAAACAAATTTTAAATTCAAAATTAAATAAATTTAAGCATGATCATTTTAAAATTTCAATTCATATAATATTAATCCAAATGGATTTTAATAATATTAAAAAACACAACTTATTGTCATCTTATTAGTCTGTAGTACAACTTATCGTTATCTTATTAGTCCCTACCTCCAGCTAGGGAGTATAGCATTCACTAGGTGCATTCTGTTGTAATAATAGGTGTATTTTGTAGTTTTTTGATAATAAAATTTTCCAAATTTTCTTTAATATATTTATTATTTCATTTTTTTAAAAACATTATATTTTTCAAATATTCTAATTTATTATATTTAATTTTCTATTAATTGAAATCTTATTAATATATTTATTATTCCATTTTTTTAAAAACATTATATTTTTCAAATATTCTAATTTATTATATTTAATTTTTCATTAATTAAAATCTTATTAATATGACATAATTTCTAGTGTATTCAATTTTTTATTTTTTATTTTTAATTGTAAGAGTTATAAATTAATTTCTGAAAAAAAATAAAAAAAATTATACTATTAACTTAGAACCACTCAATTGTAATTTCTCTATCCATTAACAGTATCAAGATATTTGTAGCAGTTTATCCAGTAATAGCACTATGGAACCTATCACTGTCTTAATAAGGAGCACTTGCAGTCCACATAATGCCTGCAATCAGGGTAAGCGGAAGTTTATTCGATCGATTTTTGAAGGCAAATAACCTAGGTTAAACTCTAGGTTAGCCAAAACAGTCTGAAAAATATAAATCTTAAAACTAATTACCTGTCAGCTGAGGGCATTAAAACTAATTAAATAGTAAAAAAATATGAAAAACATCCATCCAAATCATACATTTTAATTCAAGTAAAATTTACTGTTGTAAAATTTATATGCATCATTTGCAAAGGATGGGTGGCAAGTTTCAAAGTATAGCTTACACGTTTCTGATAAGTCTCTCGTGCTGGAAAACCACCTTGCATATCTAAGTGCAGATAAGGATAAATTTTAATCCATTTAAAGCCGAATATCATTAGTGTATTTCAGGGAGGAGCTTAATGATAGTGAAGTGAATATCATTAGTGTATTTCATCTAGTTTAATCTACTTTAAAAGTTGCTGAGTTTGCTGAGTTTATTAGGATAAATTTTAGATTTTTTTTAATGAAGAGTTTATTATGTAAACTTTAATAAACTTAGAATTTTTTCAATAAAGCATGGACTAGCTGCTTTGTAGCTATTTCTCTTGTTATTTATATTCTAAAACTTTATAAATTTTTATATATTTGAAAGGAATACTCAACCATTATCATGTACTTATACCACAACTTATCATCATCTTACTACTTATATTCTCAAAACTCATATAAATTTTACTATATATAAAAATAATACTTAACCATCAACCATATACTTACAACCTATTATGATGAAATCATCATTATTAATATTTAAATAGAAAATTCAATTAATTTTTAATCAATATTTTAAGTGCCTATGTGGTTTAAATACGTGAGAATATTGAAAACTAAAATTTGTTTAGTCTTTCTTCCTCTTTTGTCATATCCTATTGTATGAGTACATTAGAAATAATAAATAATCTATAACCTTTTCAAATAGGATTTTTCCATTATAACATTTCATATTCTTTGTTTTCAAGTAATGTATTTCATCTTTCTAAATACTTCCATATGAATGGTTTTATATTTGTTATTCCCTAACTTGATTTCTATGTGATTTCCAATAATATGATTTGTTTGTGTTTCTATGTGATTTCCATTAATATGATTTGCTTGTGTTTGTATGTTCATTTTTAATAATTTCAAGTTGGGTTTGTTATTCTACAAATGATTTGTAGAATTATTGTTATAAAAATATGTTTTTTCTATGTATTTGATAGATTCAAATGAGTTTCTTTATATTTGTTATTCATTAACATGATTTTCTTATGTGTATGTTCATTTTTAATCAATTCAAGTTGAGTTTGTTTTTGGGTCGTGATCTTTGACTCGGAGGATGATGTGGGAGGGATTTTTGAATCCTGTAACTAGTCGAGAAAGCTTGATGAACAAACAATGGCGAGTTCACTGCCACTAGGGGGTCTGGACCTTTACTTAGATATAGTTTTGAGGTTTAGATGCTTCAGTAAGGGTGTTTTGAGTTTTTTTCTTTAAGTCATAGTGAGCTACAGGTGTTGGGATGTACTTTTTTCTAGTGATTTGATGTCTAGTCATAGTTTAATATTGCTTCCTTCACTCTTTTCCCTTACTGAATTGGACTTCCAGTGTGTAGCTCAACTGTTTTGTTTTCATTAAATTTCCTGTTTACAATGCCCTAGGGGTATTTACCTTTTCTTTTCCAGTTTGGGAAACTGAACCACTTCTCTTTGCTTGGAGCTCGTAACCATCAAGTGGTGTGGGTCTTGTCGTATTATACACATCAGTTATTGAACTTTCCATCAACCTCCTTCTACGTTTCTAGATTATTGAGCCGTTATAGCTTCTCTTAGTACTAAACAAGTGTGTTATTATGGGCTCCCCAGCTGGTGCTGACATATATGAAGACGTCAGGGTTTTATTGAGCCCCGTAGATGAGGTAAGTTGGTAGGAAGAAGGTATTTTCTCCAAAGATGATTCATTGAGTGGCTTTGCTGGCCTTCTTACTCACTCCTCTTGTAAACTGAACCTTGATTATGGCACATGCATTTTTCCTAGAAACTGTACTCATAGAATCTCTCCTCCTTTAGAGAAGTCTGTGGGTTTTGCTCATCTATCAACTCCCTCTATTGGTGCAAGCTCTGAGCTTCTTAGTAGTGTGCCTAAGGTTTCTCTTGTTATAAAGATGAGTTCTAAAGGAGTGGAACAACCGATTAGATACAAAATTTCCAGCTTACCCACTAAGTAGTCCAGAGTTAGGAGGAGGGCGTGGAAGCTCAATAAGTGGGTTAGAAGAATGGTATTGGGCTCAGATGTGGGCTTGGAAGAAACTTGCAGATTGGATCTATGTGGATTGGTGGGTAGATTATCCTACTCCCATCTTGCTGATAATTCAGTTTAGGGGTGGATAACTAAATTTTTGGTTCCTCTTCTCGGTTATGAGCCCGAGATGCTTTGTCTTACGAAGGGATGGTGGGGATTTATATGCAAGACTCCGGAAGATGTGGATGTGTTGTTGAACAGATTCTAGGTGATCAGGGGAAGCACTCTAATGTTAAAATGATGGAGGGTGGCATTCGACCCGCATAATGAATATTTTCATTATCAACATTTGTGGGTCCTTCTGTCGGGATTGCCCTTGCACATGTGGAATGAAGGTGCATTGAGGGCGATAGGATATGCGCTGGGGCAATTTATCACTCTAGATATCTCTACCTTGGAAAATTTTGTTAGGAAAGTCGAAAGGATCTTAGTGGAAGTCGATATCCATGGAGGACTCCTGGAGGAACCTGTGATTAAATGGCGTGATCGACAATTTTCTCAAAGGCTAGACTATTTGGGTGTTCCATTCCGGTGCAATTGGTGTCATCAAACTGGTCACTTGTGTTGAGATTGCTCGGGAAAGCTATCTGAAGAAAAGTTAGAAGATTCTCTTCTGTACGAGGACCCACCCGCCTATGTGGATGAAGGCGATTCCTATGGCAGTGACCTTATATTCTATGGACTAGAGGCAGGCACATAGACCGAAGAAGATAATTCTTTCTCAGGTAAATTAAATACATTTTGCCCAAATTTTTACTTGTTTTTGTCACTATGGGAAAGAAGTGCTCTGGAAAGTTCTAGTTGGGTATAAGATTCTACCTTTATGTTTAAAGGAAGTGTTGATGGGGGCTCAAAAATAATTCCTCCTATGGTATCGACCCCAACTTTACTGGAGGCTGGGAACTCTTCCCCATATAAGGTTTCTGGATAGAGGATGTCCGATTCTCTTGACACCGCCTCACCTTTACCTACCGACCCTCCTCGGTAGCCACACACCCTCTTACCAAGCTCCCGGGACCCAGTTCTTGTTCCTTCACCTACCCTAATTATCATTGGCATAGACTAGGTCATAGAGCCGGGATATAGAGAATCCGAAGAGGGTGAATCTTCCCTTAGTGCATTCTTGGACTCACTAGTGCCTTTCATTCGAGACAATTCAACAACAATTAAACTACCAATCTATCTGGGGAAAACCTTGCTTAGCAATTCAGACAATGTGGAGACCAGTTCTACAAAGCATCAATCGGGGGTGAAGGGGAAATAATATGCTTGGTCTATGGGTCTTGGCATCAAACTCCCCCCTATAAAAATGTGTAGTTCATGGAAGAAGTTGGCACAAACCTTACCTATAACTGATGAGTCGGTTCCTTCCTCCACCGATAGTGGGGCTCTTAGAGTGATGAAAGAACTAACGAGGGATAATTAATGATTTTATTATCCCTAAATGTAAGAGGGATTGGAGGCACCCTCAAAAAGACCTCAGTTCAAAGACTCTTGGACAATGCTCATCCTGATATTTTTTTTTTTACAAGAAACATTGGTTGATGCTCAGAGAGCAAGGGATTTATTGCATTTATTGCGACCTTCCTAGGCTTCGTGTGCAGTTAATTCTGTTGGTACTTCAGGGGGACTGTTAGTCTCATGGGGTCCAAATATTTATGAATTGACACCTTTTATAACTGTAGGTGGTATTCTATTAACAAGCAGATGTTTATTCAACAATCGGGAGTTAGCGCTGCTTAATATTTACGGCCCTTGCTTGGAGCAGTTACAATTTTGGAAATCCTTGGAAGACAATGTGATTCTATCTATTAAGCACTTAATTATTGAAGGAGATCTAAATATTGTACTATCTTTGGGTGAGGTCTGGGGAGGATCGCCCAGTTTTGGGGTTAATGAGATCTAAATATTGTACTATCTTTGGGTGAGGTCTGGGGAGGATCGCCCAGTTTTGGGGTTAATGATGATTATTTCAGAGACCTTTTTTAGTCCAAACATTTGATTGATATCAAGCCAGCTAAGTTGGTTCCTACTTGGAGGAATGGGCATCGTGGTAAGGAGGCGATTGAAAGAATATTAGACAGACTCATTATTTCTGAAGACTTATTATCCATGGTCGGACTTTATAGGTCCTGGGTTGAACTGTCATTTATCTCTGATCATGCGCTAGTTATTCTTCAAATGGACTTACTGCTCAACTATAAGGCTTATCCTTTCAAACTGAATGCACAATGGCTAAAGGATCAAGATTTCATGGATTTAGTCCACAAGGTGTGGAAAGATCCAGTTTTCCTGTCTGAATGCGGCAAACAAATCAAGATTGTTTGGAAGTTAAAAGTCTTAAAATCACAAACAAAGATATGGTATAAAGAGAAATTAGCCAGAAACAATGAACAACTTTTGAATTTGGAATCTACCATTAAGGAGGCAATAATTTATTTGGTAGTCGACCCCATAAATCATGAAAAGGAACTATCACTTTGACAAATGGAAGGGGTAAGAAACAATATTTTAAAAGAAGTCGAAGATCAATGGAGATTGCGCAGCAGGGCAATCTGGTTGGCTAGTGGTGATAACAATACAAAGTTTTTTCATAAATATGCTACCTTCAATAGAACTAGTAAGCATATATGGGAGATTTCTGATAGTGCTAGGATAAAGGTGACTGATCAAGGAGCATTAAAGGATGCAATGAATCAATATTTCAAAAATATCTACAAGGATCCGCTTACTACAAACACTGTTTAACAATTAAAGGTAAATGACTTCTTCACTCATCTTGTTAATGAAGAGGAGTCATGCTCGATATACAGTCCAGTCACATTAAAGGAGCTCAAAGATGTTATATTTCATTTTAAGAAATAAAAAATCCCAGGGCTAGATGGCTGGTCGATGGAGTTTTCACATATTTTTATGATTTAATTGGGGAGGATATTCTAGAAATGGTGGAGGAGTCTAGAAGTTTAGGCAAAATTAATGGAGGTATAAATTCTACCTTCTCGACGTTGATCCCGAGGGAAAATAAACCGGTCACCTATGAAGACTTTCGCATAATTTCTTTATGCAATCTCTGTTACAAGATAATTTCAAAGATCATCACAAATCGGATAAAATCGTTCCTTTCCATATATCTTTCTGAAGAAGAACTGGGTTTTTTATAAGGAAGAAGGATCGAGGAAGTTGTAGGTACAACCCATGAAAGTCTTCATAGCATCAAAAAGAAAAAGTTAAAATCCCTTATCCTAAAACTAGACCTCAGAAAAGCCTATGACTATATAGACTGGACTCATTTAAGACTAATCCTTCTAAACGTGGGTTTTGGGTTACATATGACAAACTGGATTATGTCTTGCGTTACTACTTCTTCCTTTGCAATTTTACTTAATGGTGAGGCTACTGACTTCTTCATAAGCGGTAGAGGATTACGTCAAGGGTGTCCTCTTTCACCATTACTCTTTATTTTGGTAATGGAAGGACTTAGTCTATTATTGAAGTCCAACATTGGTGAAGGTAAGATCATAGGTATAAAGGTGTCTAGATTGCAAAAGATATTCCATCTAGTGTTTGTAGATGACGTACTCATTATGACAAGGGCAGATCTACATGAATGGTTTGAAATTGACCAGATCATCAATCTTTTTTGTAAGGCATCTAGGATATCAGTGAATCAAACAAAGACCATGGTTCATTTTGATGGGTTGTCATAACAAGAGTTGCTACATTTTAAAACTATCCTTCCATATACGTTCAATGATTTATCAACTGGCTTCAAATATTTAGGTTACTTCTTGAAGACAGGGATGCAAAAGGCCGAGGATTGGGGTTGGCTGTTAGCAAAAATTTCAAAGAAAATCATTTTATGGTGTAACCGATGGTTGTCCATGGGAGGTAGATACATCCTTATCAAAATAGTGCTGGAAGGCCAACCTGTTTATTGGATGTCCATTGAATCTATCCCTCGCTCTATACTTTGCAAGATTCGAAAAATGATGTTTCAATTTTTGTGGCATGGAAATAAAGAATCGCATCAATTCCATCTTTGCAGATGGAAAACTATTTCCAGACCAGAGAAGAATGGAGGCTGGGGCTTCCATAACCTTGTGCATTTCAATTTGGCATTGAACGCAAATACCCTTTGGAGGGTCTTAACGTAGAAAGGAATTTGGTATAATGTTATTATGGATAAATATTTTTCAAGCTCTATAGTCGTTAATTGTCTTAGATTGGTTTCACAAAAGATCCCCTCAGCTTCAAGGATCTGGACGAGCCTTACAAACTCGGTTCATATCATTTCTCACTGGCTGGCTTGGCAACCAAGATTCGATCATCTTGTTTCTTTAGGGAGAGACACAATTTTAGGCCTTGGAAAAAACTCTATCCTCTCAAAAGATCTTATCCATACTTTGAATCAAAAAAAAGTTACCGTGATAGCACAAGCCTCAGTAGGAAAAGATCCTCTCTCTTGTACAAAGATTTGGAAGAGCAGGGAATCGATGGGATTATCTGGAGAAATTGCTTTAGAGTGGGATAAATATGTCACTGAACTAAGAGGGGCCGATATTATTCTCCTTAACACTATTTATAACCTTCTCTAGACCAGAGGCAATTCCTAGGGGGTCATCACTATTAGGAACTTATATAAGGCGATAAATTCCACTCAGAATTTTCCAATTTGGAGAGATTCGAGATTTAATCTCTTGAAATGGAAGCGACCATGGAAGATTAATTTTTTTTTATGGATAGTTGCGGATAATAGGATCCTTACTTAGGAAGTGTTAAATAGAAAAGGATGGGAAGGTCCAGGGATTTGTATGTTGTGTAAACACAATAGTGAAGACATTAACCACCTCTTTTTACACTGTACCTTCTCCAAAATAGTTTGGTCCAGAATATCACACGGACTTCAAATAAAAAATGTATGGGATGGATTTTCTTTTATTGACCGTTGGGACTCTTGGACTAAATAAAAAATGTATGGGCTGGAACTTATTTTATTGACTGTTGGGACTCATGGACTACAAAATACTATGTCTCAAATAGGTTGGTGGCTATCACTAGTTGGAATATTTGGAATACAAGGAATAAAGTGATCTTTGAAAATAAAATTCCCTCAGCCTGGGATGTAGTTTTTAGAACCTTTGATCCCTACAAGGCTCCTTGTTCACAAACTTTCGTGATTACTAGACAAAGACCAATTATTCTGAAGAATGGATTTACTTGTGCATAGTTTGATGGGGCATATTCAGCAGGTGGATTAAATTGTGGTGTTGGAGGGCTCATTATTGGTCAGGATTCATCTAGGTACATGTGGTATATCAATTGTGGGAAAGGCTCTAATACCAAAGAAAAGCTATTGGGAGCTTGGACTACGCTCACTCTAGCAAATCATTTGAATATTCAAAACATCTAAGTGATGGGGACTCTCTAAGGTATATTGATCATTGAATTATAAAGGGAATATTCATTCTACTTCCATCAAAGGCTGGAAGAAAAGAACTATGGAGTTGGTTACAACTTTTCAAGGTATCTACTTTCAACATATTTTCATGGATTACAATATGGAAGTTGATCTTCTCTCCAAGAAAACACTAATGGAGCCGAGAGGGATATTATGCTATTATATTTGGGATGGAGGGAAAAACATCCCTACATATCATATTAATATGTTCTAGTTCCATCCTTTTTATTTGGTATTTTTTTGTTTTGAATAATCGACTAGTTTATAAATATGTTATTCCGGCTTGGATTGAATTTTTTTTTTACCGTCATTTTTATTTTCCTCTATGTTTCTGTACTAGGAGGTCTAATACTGGATCTCTATTGTGATGGACCTATATGATGGATCTCTATAGTGATGGACCTGTATTTAGTTAGGCTGGCATCTTTTGTATGGACTAGGATCAGATTATGGAAAAAATCCTTTGATGATGTAAACAAATTTATATATTAATATAATTTTGGAGCGAATGTTCTATTGGAAAAAAGTTGAGTTTGTTTTTCAACAAGCAATTGTAGAATTATTGTAAAAAAAATTGATTCTTCTAAGTACTTAATAAATCAAGATAAATCCATTTATATTTGTTATTCCCCAACTTTGTTTCTATGTTATTTCCATTAACATGATTTTCTTTTGTTTGTAAGTCATTTTTAATCATTTCAAATTGAGTTTGTTTTTTCACATGTGATTTGTAGAATTATTGTAATAAAAATTAGTTTATCTTGCATATAAAATAATATGAGGGTAAATTCACGAAGCTGGGTAACACTTTCGTAACAATCTCATCTCCAAAATTCCAAAAAACATTGTTTCAACCAAACTAGTATTATTTCTCGGTCGAAAGTTATTTATTTCGGTCAAACTATGGAATGACAAATCGAACGGTACAATGACGATGCCCTCGATTTTTGTGTAGAAATTAGTCGGATGAATTTTTTCCATCTGACAATATCTTTTCGACCGAAATATATTCAGGATGAAAATGTCTTTCGACCGAAAGGTTTTTTTGGCCAAACTATTATTTCGGATGAAAACTTCTTTCGACCGAACTACTTCTTATATATTAACTAGACATCGAAAATGTAACGTTTTTCTCAACTGTGACTATGAGTGACTGTGACTGGGACTGACTGAGTGGTGTTGTGTGAGGGACTGAGTGTTGGCGCGTATGTGGTTTTGGCGTGGACGTGCTGGTGTGTTAGTGTTGGTGGGCGCTCTTTCGGGCAGTAGTGATGTCATGTTGGTGGGTTCTCCTTCGGGAGGGCGGGCCGAGCTTTAGGTAAGCTCAAAATTCCCATTGAAATATTTTAGTTTTTATTTTTATTTTTTTAGTTTATTTTTAATTTATATTTCGGCCTCTATAGCCAAGCCATGGGCACATACGTGGTTTTGGTGCAGATGTGCTGTCGTGTTGGTGTTGGTGGGTGCTCCTTCAGGTGGTTGTGCTTTCGTGTTGGTGGGTGCTCCTTCGGGTGGTTGTGATTTCATGTTGGTGGGTGCTCCTTCGGGTGGGTGACCCGAGCTTTAGGTAAGCTCAAAATTCCTATTTTAATTTTAGTTTTAGTTTTATTTTTAATTTAGTTTTTGTTTTAACTTTAGTTTAGATATCTGAAGTGGGCGGATCGAGATTCATATATTTTAATTTTTGTTTTAATTTTTAATTTAAATTATGTTAAATTTCGGCCCCTGTAGCCAAGCTGTGGGAATGCCGACGACTTGGCCATAGGGTTGGGCCTTGACTATGACTTGGCCATGGGGGGGCAGCTCTGTGGCCAAGCCATTGGTGTGCGCAAGGTTTGGCCACAGGGCTGGGCCCCTGCGACCAAGTCACAGTCCATTGGACTGTGACTTGGCCGCGGGGGGCCAACACTGTGGCACAATTCAACAGTTTTAATCTATGATATTTTGTCATTTTGATATATAATGATTTTGAAAACAGTTTTTGGAATAATGTCTTTGGTATACTGTCGTTTGATATACTGTCATTTTGAAAATAGTTTTAATATTTGTTTAGTCGTCTTCTATTTTTGTATAACATAGAATAAGTTCTGACAGTTAAAATGTCAATAAGTTTCAAGAGTTTTATAAATCCATAATTCTGCACTTCTATCATTATTTTCAGCTTCTTTGTATGCCCCTTTCAAAATATCATCAGTTTTGCAAAGTCTTAGAATTAGAAATAATGACCTCTATATAAAAACAATATCATTATTAAATATTTAACCTTTAACTCACTCAAATATTTATCATATTTATTGAGAAGATCTTATGCAGTATCCCAACCAACCATCATATATTATACACTATAACAAGTAAACTATGCATGTTGGAAAATATGGAAAATATATTGAATGATTGAATTTCAAAACAAAACATCCTAGAAAATCATTTTCTAGATCACAAAGAGAATGTAAGAATATCACCTAAAATACTCCATTAGCATCATTGTAGACATTACAATTTGGAACCATTAATTTTGTGACAATTAAGACTCACTCAATTGCATCTTCTTCAATATATATATGCCATTAAAACTCACATTACTATTTGTAGAAATAGGCTTCATTATGATCCAGGTGGATATCGGTGGCCACCCACCTTTTCCAACTGGCTCAGAACAGTTTTTTGGCAATTTTGGCAATTTACTATTTTTAGCAGGTTTTAACTTCCGGGGCCATTTTGAGGGCCTAAATGAAGGTTTTTTGAGATCTAGGTTGTTAATGATATCCGAAGGAATAATTGAGCCCCCAAAATGAATCTCCTCGACGATACCTTTCCAACGAGCTATCACACGCCTAAAATGGAGATCGTATGCAAAAGTTACGACCCCGGAAAGTTGATGTACTAACTTACCCAAACGGGGTCCACA
>SNQJ01S0022956.1:161407-176394 GCA_010110895.2 Picea sitchensis | reverse complement strand
GAGCGACTTTTTCATTCACAGATGTGGGTGAAGGGGACCCGGGACCCCGCTGCATTTTATTGTTGATAGTGAAAGCCAGAAGAACCTCATCTCAGTAAAGGTCGTCAAATAGTTGGGATTGTCGACAACACCACACCCGCAACCATACAACATCGGGTGGCTTCGCCAAGGACGAGATCTCTGTGTTAACCAATAATGTTGATTGTCATATGACATCCAACCCTTCAAGGACGAGTTATTATGTGATGTTGCCCCACTGGATTTTTGTGATGTTCTTTTGGGCCAGCCATATATGTGGAAGCACCATGTTGTTTATGAGTCTCAACCCCGTAGTGTCATTGTTACTTTGGGGGGTCATCTCCACAGAATACCAGAGGTAGTTCCAACTATTGTTCCACCTAAAAAGTGTTGCAAGGTAGTATCTCATACTACAAAATTTAGCTTCTTCACAATCTGTTCAAAAGGAGAACAGAAGGACACTGCAACCACTACAGCCTCGCCCCAAGCACCTTCTATCCAACAGAAGAAGGTCGACAAGGCTGCAACAGAGAACAAAGATTCCTTCTGCATGCCGTCCTCTCATGTATCTTGACTTGTTGAACAACCTCAGCTTCAACAGGTTCTTGACATACTTCCACAAATTGAGCAGCACGATGCCTCCAACAATACAAGCAGCTCACCAAGATGCAGATCCAACAAACGTTTTTCCCTCTCCCCCAGGAACTCAATGCGATGGAGACCATTGCTTCCTAAGGAGGGAGGATTGATCCAGGTGGATATCGGTGGCCACCCACCTTTTTCGACTGGCTCAAAACAGTTTTCTAACAATTTTGGCAATTTACTATTTTTAGCAGGTTTTAACTTCTGGGGCCATTTTGAGGGCCTAAATGAAGGTTTTTTGAGATAAAGGTTCTCAATGATAGCCGAAGGAATAATTTATCCCCCAAAATGAATCTCCTCGGCGATACCTTTCCAACGAGCTATCATACGCCTAAAACAGAGATCGTATGCAAAAGTTACGACCCCGGGAAGTTGATGTACTAACTTACCCAAACAGGGCCCACATGAATTTTGGCGCTTCATCTCCTAGGGTTAGGTTTTTGGCATTCATGTTTATTGTAAAAAGGCCTTAAGAGCCTCATTGTACTCATCTTCTTACGAATGCGAGTAGCCGTCACATCTCTTCTCAGAGATAAGCTGCCACCATTCTAGCGAGTCTTTCACTCTATATTTTTACAGTCTATGTACATTTCTTTCATTAATAGAAATCGTGTATTACTATATCTCTGTGTTTATGGTTGCATCTATGATATATTTTTGTTATATTATTGAATATCTGGGATATCTCTGTGCATTTCTTTATTATATCTCTGATCTCATTTCGTACCGAAAATAATCTGGATCAACAATGAACTATTCAATGGTAATGGTTTTTATTAGGCTTGAAGCTATTATAACAATATACTCATTATGAGCTCAATGTGTCAACAAGTGACTTGCTAGAATTCAACCCGGGTGGAAAGCATGTTGATAACAATTATTCCTCCCAACCACTAGATCTAAACCCAATTGACATCATAATGCCAAATTATAACATACGTGTTAAATTTTCAAAGTCATTGCAACCTCATAGTTTACCAAAATACTCTCCCAACAATGTGGTTTGTCAACAACCTTAGTTTTAGCCATAATTTTAAATTTAATGTTATAATATAAAATCTATTCTTTTAATTCAATAGAGTATTACTTTAATAGACCCATTTTCTATGAAGGGTGGAGAGGGATCAAATCTCTAGAGGTGCAAACCTTTCTTTTGCATTCTAAAATGAGTTAAGGAGGAAGGGTTAGTTTAATTTAATTTGAATATGTRCTATTCAATGGTAATGTTTTTTAATAGGAGATATTACAACRATATACTCATTAYGAGCTCATTATTCTTATTGAACATTAAAGACTCATCTATTTGTTTACAATTTTTAGAAAACCTCTCCTATTCTCTTGTTAAAAAAATGGAAATTAAAAAAATAAAATAGCATTTAAACTTGTTTAATAGTATTTAGATTTTTTTTGATTGATTATCTTGAGTAATTGMATCCAAATAGAGGTGAGATACATTAAGAGTAATTGCATCCAAATAGAGGTGAGATACATTATTACATTGTAAAATGAGAATAGTTGAACCATTTATATGTTAAAAGTGTTATATGCTCTTTACTAAGCAATCTAACCACTTGAACCAAAGTGTTTTATGCTCTTCATAAAACAAACCAACCACTTGAAATAAACTTGTAACTTTTTTGTCTAATGGTTATAAATCAACACAATATGATATATAAATAAAAAACTTACAGTTAAAATAATACCCAAGCATATCACTCCAATAGCTGGCATAATAGTAAATCCTTATCCGCATTGTAGACATTCTCTCTTGAAAAAATAAGTATACTTGCAAACAATTTGAACCAAGACACATTATTTGACAATTTGAACAACTACAACATTATTTAACAATTTAAGAACGACAAGAATGATGAAGTGAAACAATTTAAGAACGAAAAGAATGATGAAGTGAAAGCGTTTGAACAATATACACAACATTCAAATTCAAACAAGAGCTAATATGTCGAAAGAATTGACAAGCACCAAGAGCGTGCAAAGAGAATTTTGATACAGAGACAAAAAGAAGAAATAAAGGGGGAGTTGGTGGAGGAGGAAAACTTGGTGGTGGCGGACGAATTTGATATGGCTTGGGTGGAGGAGAAGTGCAGGATGGGGGCGTCTGTCTATGAATAGGTTTTGGTCCTGGGCTAGGTTTGCAACTATGAAAAATTTATCATGTGTTGTTGTTGGTTATAATGGTGCTCTAATGAAAAATTTGTTATGTGTTGTTGTTGGTTATAATGGTGCTCTAATGAATGAAAAATTTATCATGTGTTGTTGTTGGTTATAATGCAATTATGAAAAAATTATAATGCTGCTAATGAATGAAACCAACATGATGGACTATTGAAATAATCCCACATATACAAACATCACAGCTGCAATAATTTAATTAGTCGTTTGTGCCATATTTAACATTCAACCCACTTCTACAGTGGAATTTAATTATCCAACCCTACTGATGGTAGACCCAATGGTGCTACTGATGCTAGACATTTTTATTGAACATTCAACCCACCGCTACAATTTAATTTAATTATCAATCCCGGCTGATGGTAGACCCAACGATCATGCTAACTATATATATATATATATATTAATCCCGTCCAATGTTAGAAAATCTCTCATGCTCATTTAATGAGGATCTCATATGTTATAATTGTTAGGCAGTAGCTGAAGCAAAACATAACATATAACAAAGCATAAAATAAGCAAGATCAAACACACAATTGAACCAAGCACATCAATCATACACTTGACACAATGATTTATGTGGAAACCCAATGAAGGAAAAAAAGAGGGGCAATGATTATGGGTATTCTTGTTATTCAAGGGTGAATTAAAATAGGGCATACAATCATCCTCTCCTCACACACTCTGATCTCTCTTCCTTGCACACCCTTGCACTCACATTATACTACACCTCTATGGGTATACTCACATATATAACATCTATCACTGACTTATACAAACTGATCATGAATAGATCACGTAGTTACACAAGCAGTTCATAAATAGATTGCATACATGCCCATTAACATAGCTACATGCATGTGCATGTGACCACATGAAGAAATCCATTGGCATGTTTCCAACAATCTCCACATTGCCAACAATTTACCTGATATATCATGCCCTTAATTAGTTCATCACCTTTTCTGCAAGCCAAGAGAATCCAAACACCACCGTAGCTTCTCTAACAAAACTGGTTTTGTAAACATGTCTGCAAAATTCACTTTTGTATGGACCTTTTCCAAAGACACTCCACCTTCATCAATAACTTGTATTACAAAATGGATTTTTAGCCAAATGAATAGCACTTTGGCTATCACAAAAATACTTTCACCTTGTCCTGCATCCTTCCAAACTCACCCAATAAACCATGTAACCAAATTGCCTCCTTACATGCATGTGAAGCCAACCATATACTCCCTCTGTAGTGGATAAAGAGACTACATTTTGAAGCTTTGACATCCAACTAACAGGTTCTCTTGCAAGAGTAAAGACATATCCTGAAGTGGATCTCCTTTTGTTCAAGTCACCTGCAAAATCTGAATCTACATAACTGCAAACTGAATCTTTGGGACCATCATAGGTGATAGAATAACTTCTTGTGCCTCTAAGATATCAAAACACCCATTTCATTGCTTCCCAATGCCCTTTTCCTAGATTTTCCATGTATCGACTGACAACACCAACTGCATATGAAATTTCTGGTCTAGTACTCACCATCACATACATCAAACTTCCCATTGCATTAGCATATGATACACGAGACATATAATCATTTTCTTCTTCATTACTAGGACATAAACCTGAAAACAGATTGAAATGGGAAGCCAAAGGGATCTGTATGGGTTTCACATTATTCATACCGAATCTCATGAATATTTTCTCCACATACTTTTTTTGTGATAACCACAACTTACCATTTTTCTTGTCTCTATGTCTCTCCATGCCTAAGATTTGTTTTGTTGCTCCTAGATCCGTCATATCAAACTTCCTAGCCAACTGAGCCTTTAACCTGTTGATTTCGACCATGCTCTTTCTTGCCACAAGCGTATCGTCAACATATAACACCAAAATAATGAACATGCCATTCTCCAACTTTTTAAAGTAAACACAACGATCATATTCACTTCTTGTAAAATTTAGGTTCACCATGAATGAATCAAACTTCTTGTACCATTGTCTGGAGACTATCTTAGGCCATACAATGACTTCTTGAGTTTGCAAACAAACCTCTTATTGTGATCTTGAACAAACCCCTCTGGTTGTTCCATATATATATCCTCATCTAAATCTCCATGTAGAAACGTTGTTTTAACATCTAGCTACTCTAACTCAAGACCAAGTAAAGAAACTAGTGCTAACATAACACGAACTGAAACAAGCTTCACAACTGGTGAAAAGATCTCAGGAAAATAAATACCTTCCTTTTGAGAATACCCTTTGGCTACCAGTCTTGCTTTATACCTTTTGACTTTATCATCAACACCCTTTTTCATTTTGTAGACCCACTTGTAGCCGACAACCTTCCTATCCTTTGGAAGTTCTACCAGGTCCCATGTTTTATTCTTTTCTAAGGCATCCATTTTTTCTTTCATATATTTCTTCCATTGAGAACTTTCAGATACCTTAATCGCTTCCTGAAAACAACTCTATTCTCCATCAATAGAAACTATATCCACTGATGAAACGTAATCGTCATACCTTGTAGGAGGATTCTTGACCTGTGAATATCTCCTCAGAGATGGTTGAGGCATATCCTCAATTTCCTGGATATTTATGTGTTGATACTGAGAGGGGGGTGAATCAGTATCAAGTACAATTTGGAAATGTTTTCAAATTATACTTCAACCAGATTATATATTCAATTATATCCAATGAGCAATGAACAATAGTAGAAGAGTTACACCAATACACCACAATACACCATGCACAATACATGAGAAATAACCAATAGTTATTGTTCAATGGAAGTAATGAATTCCAAAGGTAGTTATAGCTTACAAATATAAAGGGAGGGATAAACATCCAAAAGAAGGATACAATCCTCCAATATCAAGAGAGGGTTGAACTCTCCATCCTTTCCCCTTCCTTCCACCCAAGAATATATGAGAGATAATAAAACTTTACTTTAAATCATCACCATCAACCAACCATCACATAGAACCTGATAATGCTTCCTAAGACTTCTTCAACTTTTGAAATTATTCACTTCTTAGAATAGTTTGATCCTGTAGATAATATAACTTAATGTATTCTCTGAAACTCCTCCAAGTTTCACTCCTTGAATCCTCCCAGAAAAGGAGTTATAGAGAAAATGGTAGACCTTATTCAATTATGGTTTATTGAGGAGAGCAAATTTGTACAACATACCCCGCGCTCAATATTTAACATAAGATTCTAAAATTATTACACAGGAAACTATAGTCCATACTCTTTCCAATGCAATTGGTATCACTTCATTTGTATTCTCTATGAAGCCGTTATGACTGTTTTACCCGGAACACCTGTTTATGACTAGCTTAAGGACTAGTCAAAATCCCTATCTTCCACATAGTGTATCTCCAAAATTATAGCGAATCAAGAGATAAAAATTTTACCACAAGTGCCTAGATATGTCTTCTCAATAGTATAAAAATTTCACCATCTGAAGCATTCTAGAAAAAATGTTATAGTGAAAATGGTAAGATGACCTATAAATAACATACCTTAGAACACATCACCAAAAGACTTCATCCTCCCTTAAAATTTGGCCTTCTTTACTTCATATTTCCTCTTAAATTCGACTTATATCTCCTTGTTCATTAAAAAACTTGTGTGTATTGAAAAATGAATGTTTAATGAGAAATATTTATACCCTTTATGTCACTTCCTTTTAACATTAGGGCCAACCTCGCACTTTCTTATTTTGCAATTATTTTCTTTAATTATCTTAAGGGCCGACCTGTACTTCCTTATTCAATTCACTTTTTCATCTTCAAAAATTAATTTCTCCTCAACAATGAGGATCCACGTGACGTGCCACCTACCACTGGAACCAACATGATGTATACTATCCATCCATGGGTGTTGTATCTGCATGTGCACTGTCTTTCATGTCCAAATTCCTTCATCAATCTTGGGGTCCAAAACCAATGACTAGGGTTGACATCAATGATAACAACCAATCTTCCAACATTCTACATCTACATCTTCATCTTCTTCTTATGTAAATTCTTCATGCTCTTTCCTTTCTGAAGATGGTTGAGTTTCCAACTGAATTTGTTGAACTTCTGATACTTGTTCTTGTGTCACTTCAACATCTACCAATTCTGATTTTAAGAGTGAGGATTCATCATATACTACATCTCTTCTTATGATGAGTTTGTGGGCAGTAGGATCCCACAGTATGTACCCCTTAACTCCATCACCATAACCAACAAAGACATATTTCTTTGATCTAGGAACTAACTTAAAACGTTGATCTTTATAAATAAGAGCATAAGCATCACAACCAAATATTCCCAGATTTGAAAAATCACACGAACCTGTCCATACCTCTTCTAGAACATTACAGTTTATTGCAGTTGATGGTGACCGATTTATCAGATAGAATGATGTAAGAACTGATTATGTCCACAATTCTTGCTACATCTTGGAATTACTGAGAATGTTCCTTGTTCTCTCTAGAAGATTCATATTCATGTGTTTAGCAACACTATTCTGTTGAGGAGTATAAATCATGGTCTTATGTCTTTCGATCCCAGTTTCCTTGCAATAGTTCTCAAATTTCACAGATGTGAACTCGCCTCTATTATCTGTCCTTAAACACTTGATTGACCTATCAGTGCTCTTTTCAACAAAAACACTGAATTTCTTAAAAGTATTAAAAACATCAGCTTTTGTGAAATTCAATCAATCAATTCAGCTTTTCTTAAAAGTATTAAAAACTTCCTTGTCCTGATTTTTGAAATTTACTTCCATATTAGTTAATTGACAAATCATAGTACCTTCTTTCATCTGCAAGTTGTACAACTCCTTCTTCAAGAAGATTAAGTTTGAAAAGTTCTTTGTCATATACAGACTCTCCAGTTTGGTCCATAAACTTATTATTGTCGTCTCTTCAGCGATGTTAAACAACACCTCATTTTCCAGACACAAACGAATAACACTGAGGGCTCTTGCATCAAGATCCTCCCAGTCCTCGGCTGTCATGCTTGTCGATTTCTTTGACTTTCCATCCAACGCCTTTAGAAATCCTTATTGCACAAGCAGATCCCGCATCTTAAGCTTCCATAGCAGAAAGCTATTCTTACCGTTGAATTTTTCCAACGCAAACTTAAAACTCTGCACTTTCGCCATTATCAAAAAACGGTTCTTTCTCTCACATGATTTTTGCACACAATTCTCCTTGGCTCACCTGCGACACCTACTCAACCTGCTCTTTGATCCAGTGACCAAATTCTCTTCTCCTTCGCTCTCTTCTCCTTCAACTCTAAGCTCTAATACCACTTGTTAGGAAGTGAAAGAAAAACATAGAATATAAAATAGAATAAAGTAAGAAAGATCAAACACGCAATTGAACCAATCACATCAATCATACACTTGACACATTGATTTATGTGGAAACCCAATGAGGGAAAAAACCACGGGCAACGATTATCAGTATTCTTATTATTCAAGGGAGAATTACAATAGCCTTCATAGGCATACAATAATCCTCTCCTCACACATTCTTCTCTCTGCTCCTTGCACACACTTTCACTCACATTGTACTCCACCTCTATGGGTATTCTCACATATATAACATCTATCACTCAGTTATACAAATTGATCATGAATAGATCACATAGTTACACGAGAAGTTCATAAATAGATTTCATGCATGCACCTTAACATAGTTGCATGCATGTGCATGTGCGTGTGAATGTGACCGCATGAGAAAATTCGTTGGCATGTTTACAACAATAATTAAAAAAAAAAACTTAAATACAAAATTTAATTTTGAACTTTGGAAAACCTATGTCATATTTGAAAAATATTTATGTATAGATTAAAAAATAAAAAGGAATAATAAATGAAAGTCTCTCTCCCTACAAGTTTTTGCAATGTGCTTATATAAAAAATGGGGCTAAGAAATTTCATATAACAAAACTATAGCAACAAAAACATAGAAGGTTGGGAGAACCTACCCAATCAAGAGAGGATTGCACTTACAAATCTTGTTGATTATACAAAGGAATATTTTTACAATGAAACCTCTTGATTATATTACTCAGATTCAGGATAAAAAATAAAAATGAGATGGTAAACCCCTATTTATACCAAAAAGAGTTAAACACCCTAACTTGAATGTTAATTTACTAATAAGAGTGATGAGACCCTTATTACAAAAAGTCATCTTGTATTGAACTATGAAACTACAAATATTTATATAATGCATTATTACAAAATAATGAGTTTACTTGCAAAATAGATCATGTACATAATGTATATTCCATTTGATTTTGTACTTTTAAATTTATCTTCTCTAAAGATTCTTCACCTTCATCTCAAGGGTTCTCTCTAGTTACAGTATGAACTTTCCCTCTTCATCAATGAGAGGAATAAATTTTTGAGGAACCACACCGCTACTTTATTTTCTAAATAGGTGATGTGAAAGACTTCATGTATTATTCTCTTGCTAGGAATGCCCAATCAATAAGCCACATAACCCACTTTTGCTTGCCCATGTTTTCAAAGAGTTCTTTGATCGTAGCCTATAGGCCTTTAATCACACAAAGTTGTTTTTAAATAAGAGATATTATTGCTAGCCTCCTTAGTGGAAATTGATTTAAATAAATCTTTGGTGGTCCTATCCCTATTATTGAGCCATTGAAGTCATGCTTTCAACTAAATTCCTTTAGCTTGGATTTTTTTGTCCAACATAAGTAAATGGAACAATTTTCTTGCATGGGTCTATTCTTCTTCAGCATGAGGGACCCATTGTAGGGTTTGCATGAATTCCTCCATTTTAACATGACCTACCTTGTTGCAGTCATTCTAGATGTTGTCAATTTACTACCCATATAAAGGAAACAATTCTAGAAATGATGTATTCCCACCAAACAAGCTAGCCAAGTTCACTACATCATTGGGGGATTAGATTCCATGTAGTTCAAATGCATGCTAAACAACCAAATTTTTTATGCTAGGATACACTCATATCATGTACAAAGTTATTGGTAAACACATCCTTTGAGCCCCCCAAAAAATAGAAAACTAGATATGATATTGGTATGACAACATGGAAATGTCATCAACATGGATATGTCAACCTCCGTTGAAGTAAAAAAAAAGTTTTTTTTTYTATGAAATGAGCGATTTGTTGAGTCATCGATAGATCATGTCTAGCCTATTTTTGAAATTTTTCCAAGTAATCCATATTGCAGTAAAGTCATGTTGATAGTTATAGTTAGGATCATGGATCCCATGGCATTCCTTTAAAGAAAACAAGGATTCTCTTTCGCCAACTATAAAGCATGAAACAATTTCCCATTATTGATCTTATGACATTATACCATGTTAAAATACCACAAATGAACCATGGTTCATTAGGAATCTCATGAAATAGCTAGCGTTAGAAGGTTTCAATCTCCCCCAAATCATTTTAGGTGTAAATATTAGTCTTCCCTAGAAGTGAGCCACTAAGGTTGAGAAAAAAACAAAGTAGACTTTGTGTGGGGTTAGTCCCCTAGTCAACAACAACTTTATCTATGTGAGGGGTGAAAAATAACACCACCTTTTCCTTAAACATGATTATAAAAAATATGATTTGATCTGAGCCAAATAATGGCCAAAGCTATACATAGAATAAATCCCATGATTTTGAATTCTTATCAGCAGAGATTATATATCTATATCCCACAAATAAAGGACAACAATGGGTGGATACTATGTTTTCTTCCACAATCACTTAAGCAACAAACATTCCAGGAGGTTACTTTCATTACAAACCAAGAGCATCATGCATCACTACCTCATTATATTCAAGGTACCTGATGGTGCCAAAAGGGATATTTGAAGTGGTCAGTGAATAGATAAACAATTGAGGGTAATTTGTTCCACTAATTTAGTTTGGTCTCCATCATCATTCATGATTTATTTTCCTTGAGGATACATGACTGATGGTGGAAAGGGAATTATATGGTTACCACTCCCATGATGTTGGGTTGATCCAAAAGAAGTTCTAATGGATACTATAGTTGATGGCCTACTAGGTCCATCCACAGATGGATCATTAGAGATTGAAGCTTCCAGTCTTTGTTTATTTATCTTCATCAACATTTTTGTTCTTTCTTACCGCCTGATTCCAACCATATTCACTCACATTTGAAGTCTACAGAGATTTAGTAGTTGGGGTTGTGTGTGCATTAGGTTATTTCAAAATTGTTCGACTTGACTTGAGTGGACTATCATGGATACAATGATATAGGATTTGACAAAAAAATATTTGGTGTTAGGCAGATTGATCAAGCAAATCGATTGTCGAATAACCCTATCCCTACCTTGATGATAATGAATTGATTAAGGTCATTTGAAAGGTTAACCTTAACACACTCGACACATGGGTCTAGTGCTAAATATCATTTCGGTTCATAATAAATAAAATCTCTATGGGGGTTGAAATACACTTTGGAGCTAGATAGAATTGCATTAGGAGGTCAAGAAATTTAACTGAGACTAGGAAAGACAACTAATCAACTTTATCAAGAAAAAATCCATTAGACCAAACACTATACAAAACCAAGACATGCTTGTAGATATAGGATCCTCAACAAAATATTTCCATGACATGGTTTCAACTCATTGCACTGAAATAGGAAGAAACCATTGGTGAGGGTGCGAGTATGGGTGCAATGAGAACCTTCTGTCTCCCACACATACCTGGTTCATCCTTGGATCACTACTTCAAGAGGCACCCTCTCAATAAAAGACCTAGAATGGCGCCCACCTTAAAATCATTACATAAACAACTATATTCCAAATTATAGGAATTTTGAAGTAAAAATGAGTCTCAAAACATAAAATGTACTATCAAAATTAACTTTACAATAAACAATGAGAGGATGACATCATCCCTTATAGTTAAGTTGACATTGCTTGAGTTAAACATACTTATTTATCAAATTCTAAATGGTGGATAACAACTCATAATTAACCATTGTAGTATTGTAAATAAAATACTCATAATAAGAAAAATGTTCATAAATTATTTTTAAATATAATGCAAATATACTCATAAAATAGAATACTTTTAAAATAAAATACTTTCAAGTATATAAAAAATTAAATATTAATTCAAAATTAAAAAAAATAATACATGGTCTGTCATATATATAATTCACACTTTATATTTCAAACTAAATAAAATATTTATAATTCGTTACATTATTCAAATTAATATAACATATCATGGATATGTTTTGAAATTCAAACTAATATATGAATTATAAAAAATAAAAATATATAAAAAATAAAATATTAATTCAAAATTAAAAAAAATAATACATGGTCTCTCGTATATATATTATTCACACTTTATATTTCAAACTAAATAAAATATTTATAATTCGTTACATAGATAAGTATTAAATTAATATAACATATCATGGATATGTTTTGAAATTCAAACTATATGAATAAGTGGTTGCATGTATCCATATACTAATAAATTAATATATGAATTTGTAGGACACATATATTCATATATTAGTTTAATTATAATAAATTAATATATGAATACCAATCATATATGAGTTTAAGTTAAACTAATATATGAATTTGTGAGACACATATATTTATATATTAGTTTAATTATAATAAACTAATATATGAATATAAATCATGTATCCATATATTAATTTAAACTAATATATGAATTTGTGGGACACACATATTCATATATTAATTTAAATAATATATGAATACGTAGTTTATAACATGATTAAGTATTCATATATTAGTTTGACTTTACGAATATAACACATGTTATAAACTATACATTCAATTTTTAATT
Organism: Picea sitchensis; assembly: GCA_010110895.2. Lineage (NCBI taxonomy): Eukaryota > Viridiplantae > Streptophyta > Pinopsida > Pinales > Pinaceae > Picea > Picea sitchensis. The sequence continues at coordinate 163,688 of SNQJ01S0022956.1, read as the reverse complement.
AGTCATATTTTATATTTTCTGAATTCAAAATATAAATATACTTTATAATTTGACTTATATTTAAAAATTATTATATTATTATTTATTATATGAGTATTATTTTTTTTATATTCATATATATTCAAAAGTATATATGTACATCCATATATATCCATATATTAATATACATATATGTATGAATCATATATATGTATGAATCATGTATCCATATACTAGTAAATTAATATATGATTACATGGAAATCATGTATCCATATATTACTTAAACCAATATATGAATTTGTGGGACACATATTTATATATATTGGTTTAACAAATTATTGAATATTTGGCTTATAACATAGGCACACATTCAGATATTGGTTTAACTTTGTAAACATAGCCCTTGTTATTAACCATGTATTTATTTTTTTAATTATTCATGAAGAATTGAGCTATGGCCAATGTAGAATAATATCGGATCACAAGGAGAAAATGCCATCAAAGCGAGATTTGAACCCGGGCATGGCGAATACAAACAATTCATCCCAACCATCGTATCTATATTTCCTTGACTTTCTTATATCAATATATACTCAAGAGTATTTTTATTTATAGTTATATCAATATAGGTTTTTTATTTATTTTATTTCTAAATATATTTTCAAATTAACTTAACCATAGTTACATAGATTGTAGTGTAAGAGGTGAGTTGTAAATATAAATTCCCCATAAAATGATTAACTCATATTTTTTATTATATCTCTTAGTATTCCCATTTTAGAATTCAAAATTCTCTTGATACAACAAATTTAAAAAAATTAATGTTTAGAGGCGAATCACCTCATAAGATACATTAGAAATAAAAATTAAATTAAATCTTGAGTGCCATGAACACTCACTATCTCTAAATGGAATAATGACATTTTCCGACAGTGAGAAACCCATGGTATGCCCAAAGACCTTATGACCCAATAATCACAACCTTATAAGATATCCAAGCCAATTCAATAACAAAAATACAAATGGTAACTTTACAACAAACTAAAAAATCATCACAAACCTTTAGGCCATGGATAACGTAACTCTCATTCTACTAGTTGTCCATTACAACAAACTAAAAAGTCATCACAAACCTTTAGGCCATGAATAACCTAACTCTCATTCTCCTAGTTGTCCATTTTGATGTATAGTGATGTATACTAAATACAATTTAGTGAGTTCTTAAAAAAAAAACCTCGTAACACACCTAAATTTTAAAACAAAATCCTTTTGCTTATCACCATAATTTTATTCTCCTAGTTATCCATTTTGATGTATAATGATGTATACTAAATATAATTTAGTGAGTTCTTAAAAAAAAAACCCGTAACACACCTAAATTTTAAAACAAAAACCTTTTGCTTATCACCATAATTTTATGTAAGGGATTATTTGACCATCAAATATACCATGAAACAAATTTTTGTTAGGTGTTTAAGAAGGGGATATTTTATTAAGAATTTAAGAAGTGGATATTTTACATTCATACTATCACTTGTTTTTTTTTATCCATTCATATAAGGGAATCAAATGAATTTGAGATCAATGGTCACTTTAGTACATGGATATGGGTGTTAAGTGGACTATTCAAATCATGAGAATTATTGGTTAGTTGGGACTAATACTCATGGATATGGGTCATAGATTAATAACTTACACTACGTATTTAATCCCGAAAATAATATCTAATATCTTGCACTGCATAAGCCCCTATATGCTTAAATAATAAGAGTGAAGGGAGCTCTAACTGGGTAGTTCATAAGGCACAATACTTGCCAAGGTTTTGCAAATGGGGTAGCAACCTAAGTGGGCTTGATTGTGGGGAAAACTCCACAGTTAAGCGCGCTTGAGCCAGAGGCGTCTCGGGATGGGTGACTGCCTGGGAATTCCTGGTTACCAGGTGCAAGCCTCGGAAGTGATGATTGATGCTATGTGATTCATTTCGTTGGTTTCAATCCCATTTTCTTCACCCCTGTGAGCATCACCCAATGCAATGAGTGCTAAGTGGACTATTCAAATCATGAGAATTATTGGTCAGTTGCGACTAATACTCATGGATACGGGTCATAGATTAATGACTTACACTACTCAGTTAATCCCAAAAATGATATATAATTTCTTGCACTGCGGAAGCCCCTATATGCTTAAATAATAAGAGTGAAGGGAGCTCTAACTGGGTAGTTCATAAGGCATAATACTTGCTAAGGTTTTTCAAATGGGGTAGCAAGCTAAGTGGGCTTGATTGTGGGGAAAAATCCACA
>SNQJ01S0022956.1:80112-95971 GCA_010110895.2 Picea sitchensis | reverse complement strand
TAAACCATTAGCAGTGACCCCTTTTGGATATCTTCGTCAAAAATTGGGGGTTATAATTTCTTGTGTCTAATCTGTTCACCTAGTCAGGGGGAGTACTTATTGAATATCTGGTGTATTTCCAAGATGCTTATAGTCAACAAGGGGAGTATGTTTTGCAACAGATCAGGGGAAGAATGTTTCTTCTTTGACATTGATGTCAAAGGGGGAGAAAAGAGTTCGGGAGGAGAGTCGAGTCCGAATGCATGTGGGTGCTTGTGTTGCCATCAATGCCAACGAGGGAGATTGTTGGCAAATATTTAACAGACAGCGAATGGAAAATATTTAACAGACAGTGAATGCTTGTCATTGATGGAAAGTACAACAATGAAGATGGCATGAGTACATGAAGTTTGTAACCAACAGGCAAACAAAAGATAAGTTTAGGAAGACCGAATGATCGAAGGCAACACAACATTGATCGAATGATCGAAGGCCCGTAAAGTTTGAGAATCATTTCTGATCATTGGATCTCATTCAAAATTCCCGAACGAACAAGGGCTGACAGATCTGAATGTAGACAAGAAGAGCGCTGAAGAGAAGGACAGATCTCAGATGTTAGATCCAAGCGCAGGACCCGACCATCATTGGATCAAGGAGAACCTGCACGCTTTTTAAAGTACAACAAGGAGAAGCGGGCGTACAAAATTCTGAAAGAAGGAGGACCGTCCATTTACGGGTAGGACACGTGGGGATAGATCGTCATTTCGTTGACTGGAGAGCCAAAGGAACAGGGTTCCCTAACCTCTTGAAATCACGATTTAATCTGAGCCATCAGATCAAGGTTGAATCTGGACCGTTGATTCCAGTCCATGTCAGATTTTTGGGGATCGAGAGTTGGAGATGTCAAGTAATATCAACCATAGGAATCTAGAAATCGTGTATTAATCTGAGCCGTCAGATCAAGGTTGAATCTGGACCATTGATTCTAGTCTATGTCGGAGTTTCGGGAATCGAGAGTTGGATATGTCAAGTAATATCAACCACAGGAATCTCGAAATCGCGATATGCGAAATCGTGATTTAATCTGAGCCGTCAGATGAAGGTTGAATCTAGACCGTTGATTCCAGTCCATGTCAGAGTTTCAGGGATCGAGAGTTGCAGATGTCAAGTAATATCAACCACAGGAATCTCGAAATCGCGATATGCGAAATCGCGATTTAATCTGAGCCGTCAGATCAAGATGTGATCTGGACCGTTGATCCGACTCCATTATGGATTTTCGTGGATCGAGACTTTGAAGTGACAAAAAAACTGAACATCAAGAATGTCAAAATCGCGATATGCAAAATCGTGATTCAATCGCAGCCGTTAAATCAAGATCAGATCTGGACCATTGATCTAACTCCATATCGGAGTTTCGCGAATCGTTACATGGAGAGGAAAAGAAAACAATGCAACAAGAATGTTGAAATTGCGATTCAATCGTAGCTGTTGAATCAAGATCAGATCTAGACCATCGAATCATAGGACATGTGGCAAGCGATCGAAATTTCGCTGACTTTGGGTCAACGGAGCATAGTGTTGAAATTCACGAAATGAGAAATCGCAAAAGCGCTTTATGCATAGGCGCGTGGTCATAGCCATTGATCACATCGATGGAAGATGGAGGTAGAAGCTAGAGGTGCTAAGCTTGGCCACAGAAATGCTGAAATGAATGCAAGATCTCATGAAGCCAATCCAATGGTGCAGGTGAATTTGAACAAAGATTGGAGGGTTACTATTCTCTCTCACAGTTAACTCCTCAATTATGAATCTGTTAGCGAAACAGACTCATGATTGCCAATCAGTTGGCGTTTCAGTTGCTCGGAAAGTTGTCTTTCTTTTGCCTAAGGAAATGCGAAGTGGAATCGTTGTGGGTGTGTGTATAAAAGAAAATGAGACAGACTGTGTGGAGTGGGTTGTTTTGTATGAAAAATGAATGAAGTTGTAAGAAAGAGAAAATCATAGAATGTGTTGTGTGAGATTAAGAATATGCACAGTGTGAGATGAAACTCAGAGAAGAGTAACAGATGATGAAAAAAACTTGAAGCAGAGCAGAATAACAGAACAAGTTGAAGCAGAGCAGAATGACAGAACAAGTTGATGCAGAGCAGATCTGCTGAACAGACAGAAGAAGAGAAGAATTGCAGAACAGTTAGAAGAAGACCAGATTTAACGAACAAAGAAAGATTGGTAAGAATTGATTTATCTGTGTAGTTGACTGTTTATTTATTCATTCATATTCTAGGGAGGTTGGGAGGTGCTCGAGAGGACTGTTTTCCTCAGAGGTTCAAGTGAGATCTTGAACACAGGAAGTTGTAGCTTCCATCTGGTTGCAGCCAGAGAAACCAGGGTGGCAGGGTGGTGCAAGGGAGAACAAGTGTTCTCTATTATACAGGTTGGAGCATGTGTAACTGGAAGTTGGTGCTTCCATCCAGTTGGTGCTAGAACATTAGGGGAGTTGGTGCTTCCTTCTAGTGGATGCTAGAGAAACCAAAGAGTTGGTGCTCTCAAACAAGTTGCAGCTTGTAAAATAGAGGTAGAAGCCTCACATTGAGTTGGTGCTCAATTATCGATGATGTACAGAACTTAAAAGACTGCCTATCATTTCGAAGAAGAAGAGGTTTTCTCCCTTTATGGGTTTCCTCGTGAAAATATGTCTCTGTGTATACCTTATGTGTGACTGTTGCTCTTTACTTTTACTGTCCATATGTTGTATATTGTTGATGATCACTTGAAGAAAGATTAATAATGTTTTAATAGACTTAAGATTGTTTAAGCTCAATGACAACTGATTCACCCCCCCTCTCAGCTGTCTTAGTAATTTCAAGATTTTGAATGGTGATGTGATGGATGGAGGATGGTATCCATAAAATGCCAGAAATGGGGACCTTTTTGATGAAGTATGGAAGGATGTGTTGTACCACCACTTGACCCATTTTGTTTATGCAAAACAATGGAGATATCATTCTAGACATTTGATCACAATATCAGTTTACCCATTGGATTGAGGATGGTAAGATGAGTTGTGAGCCAAATGAGTACCCAAACAAGAAAATAATTGAGTCAAAAATTTCTAGTGAAAATTGGATCTCTGTCACTTACAATAATCTTGGGGAATCCATGTAGATTTTGAATTGTTTCCATGAATGTTGCAGCTACTATACTTTCTTTAAATGGATGATAACGGGAGAAAAAATGGGCATACTTTGTTAGTTGATCCACTGCTACCATGATGATGGTATTTCCTTCAGATTTGGGTAAACCTATAATAAAATCCAATGAAACTTCTTACCAACATTGACTTGGTATAGCTAATGGTTGTAGGAGACTTGGTGTCTTGATTATCTCTCCCTTGTTATGTTGGCATACCAAAAATTTAGACACAAAATTTTGAACATCGATTTTAAGACCCTCCCAAAAACTTTCATTCTTGATTTTGTGGTACATTTTCAAGAATCTTGAATGGAATCCTATAGGAGAAGTGTGCAATTCCATAAGGACCTTCTATTTGAGTTGAGAATTATTACATAAATATAGGTAAGCATGATACCATAGAAAATCATTATTCCATGAAAAATTATCTAATGAATTGGGGTCCTCTTGTAGTTGTTGAATGATATCTCTTACCTCTTGATCTTGATTACATTCTATCCTTTTTCCACCCAATCAAATTGTGGAATACAAATAACACATAGTGAAACTTTTGTTTCTTGTTCTTTCCTTGAAAGGGCATCTGCCACAACATTGTGTTTTCCTTTTTTGTAGATAATTTCAAAGCCATAACCTAGCATATTTGTAAACCATTTTTGTTTCCCTTCTGAAGATAATAATCTCCAAGAAGTAATTGAAACTATCATGATCTTTTTTTTCTTTAAAGCGTTTTCCTATTAGGTAAGGGTGCCATTTCAGAATTGCATGCAGTATGGCCAACATTTCTTTTTCATAAATGGGTTTGAGTAATTTTTTTCCTTTAAGTTGGTTTCTTTCAAAGGCAAGGGGCCTTTGTTCTTGCATTATAACTACACAAATTCCATGGACTAAAGCATCACACTCCACAATAAATATTTTTGTAAAGTCACATGTGGCTAGGATGGGAGTTGTACATATATCCTCCTTAAGTTTTTCAAAATATCTGGTTGTTTCTTCAGTCCAATAAAATGATTCATCATTTAATAATGTTCTTGGAGGTTGTTAGTTCCTAGGCCTACACCTCTTCCTTCTACTCATCAAACCATCCTATTCATCTACCAACTGAGCTCTTAGTTAGTCTTTCTTCTTCACTGTGTGTGAAGTCATTTGGTTTTATGTCATCCCATTTTTTCTTAATGTTAGTTGTTTTTCATTTTATAAGGTTGAGTCAGGTCTTGATTTCAGTTTGGACAAGTCTTGTCACCATGGTTTATATCACTGATGGATCACAAGAGAGTTAACCTAAGGCTACAGGTGTAAAAGTGTTAATTGCAAGAATGCCAACATTCTTGCAATCAACATACATGCTTTGTTTTAATGAGTTTTCATGGTTTAGATGTATTTTAAGGTTTGAATAAAGACCATTGACACCCAAATCATGTTCATTTGTTCCTAATACCCTCGAAATATTGCACGTTGGTTCCCTGTTCAATTTTCAATGCAAGTTTTAAGCGAATCCTGAGTGGCGCATAGTCTTGAACACCATTATCAACAGAGGGAGATAGGGAACGATGATACCACCACGAGAGCGCTGACAGCTTCATATGGTAGAGCCAGTAGGGATCGAGTTGTAAAAAGACATACCAGAGATCAGGAACATATTCATGAGGGGCGAGTGGTACGTTTTCATATGTTCTTTAAATGGACACCATACATAAATCACTCTAATTTTTTCACAGAATTTTGATGGATTCCAAGCACAAGTTCGAGATGTAATCATCCACGTAACAAAGAATTCTATTGCAGCAACATGTTCTCTCCCTATCAGTGGTGAGATGTGGTTCAAGAAATGGAAGTTACCAGTTGAGGTGTGCAACCGTTTCCTAGTAGCAAAGAATTAGAGCGCATACTGGAGCCAGGGAATCCCGATCCAATGGATGAGAGAGGAATGGAGAGGCATCATGTCGAAAATATAGAGGTACATCACTGGAGAAGGTAGGTTTTTGATTATCCATTGCTATCATCTCATATTTCGCATGCATCTAAATGGTGATGAGGAGATGAATCTCCCATTTTTCCTTCTGAAAAGCATAAACAAGATGGCCAAATGAGTCCATAACTATCCACAAAGTGCTCATAAAAGCCTCTACCATCAAGGATTTATAAAAATACTAGTTATACATGTTCTCAGTGAATTGAAAATATCTTAGGCACAACTTTTAGTATCTCTAGGGTTACAGGATGGAGAGACAAAAAATCAGCAACCATCAGAACATGAAATTGAAGTTCCCTAGGTAGCTAGGGTTTCCACAGATCCTATAAGCTCATTAAAAACCATCCATCATTCCAAAGAACAGACCCTACCTGTAAAAAGGAGGACCAGATCTGTCAAAGGAAGATCCATAACTATAGAGAAGGATTAAATACGTCAGTGGCAACTGAGGTCATCCACAATGAAATAGAGGGTGAGAGAAGATGATAAAGTATATGTCAGAAAGGGTAAAAAATAGGTTTTTCCAGTAGTCCAACCATCTCCTAAGCATCTTGATGTCTAACCTATGCCCATTGGTATGCAGGTAGAAAAATATCATAAAATGAAACCAAGAAAACAACAAAATAATAAGAAGGTTAGTCCTAAAGAAGCTACAATTGAATTTGTATCATCTGACACACATATTGGAGAGCCTCCTGAGGAAAAACAGGGAAGAAAGAAAAAGGGGAAATAGGTCTCAGGGATTCCAAGTAAACCAAATCAGAAGACCAGTTTGACCAACCGGTTGAGGCTAAACTACAAAGAATTGTTTAACCCATCCTTCAAGGAGAAGAAGTTGATTGCAATATAATATCATGACATTGGAGAAGAGCCCTTTGGGTTTACCAACATGGAAGAAATGTCCATACACACTTTGAAGGAAATGACAATAGACAAGGCCAAAAAAAATCACAACAAGGGACAGAGCTCAGGTATTAATCCTTCTAATTTATAAATAAAGTACACCATAGGTATAGAAACAGAGCATGCCCCAGAGCAAGATTTAGAAGAGATCGAACCAAAGGAAGGGGGAAATGTTGAGGGTAAATGAGCCCGTGAAAGACAACATTAAAATAAAAACTGAGAAGAATCCAAGGTATGAGATTAGACCTAGGAAACCTAAGCTCTCCATTGATATCAAAAGGCCTGCTACTGAGGAAGATCATGAACTAAAAACTAAGTACAGAGTGAAAACAAAAATCAAGCCTCAAGCTGAAGGTAACAAGGAAATGGAGGAAAGTAAGCAGCAAGTGGAAAACCTCAAACAACACAATGAGAGTATGAGGCAACAGATTCAAGAAGTGAAACAACAATATCAAACACTTGAGATGCAACATTCAAAATTATAGAGAAATCACCAAAATTTGCAAAAAACACTTCAAAAGACCTGCATGTTCCTAAAAGAAATCATCTAAGTTGGTTGTTGTCAACAAGTAGGAAAATTTGAAGCATGTGCAAGTTTTTCTCGAGCGTTGAAGGCCTTTCTCCAGTTAGTGGCATATGTGTGGATCCATGTGAAGTCAACAACAAGTTCCATCCTTTGAAGATTTTTTTTGTGCACCTCCTACACTCTAGTTATCAACAATGACTCTAGTTTTAATTAGAGAATATTTTTCTTTAGTTTGAGATACTACAACCAGTTGTAATGTGATGTATTTTTTATAAAAACATTATTTTGTTAGGTTGAGGTTGTGGGCCCAAAAAAGGGGATTTATCCCTAAAAATTAGCATCTAAACTTTACTTCACTCAATGTAAATAAGTGTTCTTGAAAAGTAATCATAACTAATGGTGAAGTTTAAGATCTACATACCTGAATGTAAAGAATATATTAACCCTATAATTTAGGATCTGAGATAGGAATTCGAAGCCTTTTTGGTGAATAAACAAAAGAATATGGGAATGTAAGGGGTTCAAATTTTTGGGTGTATCAAGCTACTAGGATATAGACTGGGCTTATGAAGTGTAATATCTGCAAAGTTTTCTACTCAGTGAATATAATTTCTAGTGAACAAACTATCTTTCTCAATATTGCCTGTCTTTTCTTCTTATTTGGATGCATGTTGAATGTTTTGAAAATAAAATATTCTTTCTCTTTCATCTAATGTGCTTACACCCTTTGGATAAATTTACTCCAAGTATTGTTTTAGGTTTAATGCAATGTGTTAGATCTAAAATTTATAGCTAGAAGTGACAAATTGTTTGCTTGTTAGCATTTTTATGTTCTACTTTTATATCTTTTATATGCTACACCATAATGCATGCCACTGACTAAGGGAAACATTGTAGTGAATATTGTGGAACAGTCCAATTAGACCCATTCCCTTGAAGCTCATCCACAAGCTGACCATCAAAACAAATAAACCAAACTTATAACAACCAATCATCCCAATAATTGAGGTGGCCTAGCTCTGCCCTTAGTAGTCAGGTGCAAACCTTAGGACCAACATCTTTTGGCACCATTGTTGGGGAACGGAGTAACGAAGTAATCTTTCCCTAGGATAATGACAATGATCATATCTGATCTTTGATGGTGAACAAAGATCAAGCACAAAAATGACTTCCATCTTTCACCAGGTGACTCCACTGAATGTGAATACAATAAAGGAATTATGGATCCCAAGAAGGGATTCAAGACATAAAAATTTGAGCATACTAAAGCCTCAAAATCCAACCTTGATCCTAAATGTGACACAAAAACTTCTAATCCATAGAGACAACTAAGAAAATCCACACTTTCTCAAAGAAATTCGTTATCATCCTGTTGGCATAGGGGCAGACACAGGGTTCAACGCTTCAACAACGCACCAACAAAACCCTAACTACTGGCCCTTTCGACAACACCTGCGAAGAAGATGAAGTCTCACCCGAGGTAGAGGAAGGGGGGGTTGTAGGACTCAAGTGTCTACAACCAAGCTGGGACACAGATCTGTGATTACAATACTTAACAGAGGACTTATCCAACAACATGCATTAGATTATGATCCTCATTTACATCGCAGATTTAACCCTAATTATAGAGTAGCGAAGTAATAACCAAGATCTAAAACTTCCAATCACTTTAGCACATAGAATTAGCTCATATCTAGAATTCATTCGCATCATTAAGAACTAAGATACAAAATCAGATGCATTCATTATACATAACATCAACAACACTAAGCAAATAATCACATAAGCAACATCACACAAAGCATATCGAGACACATGATATACGTGGTTCACCCCAGTGTGGGGCTACGTCCACCAACTTCTTCTTCTTCTTTATTAGTCTTTGATCTCCTTACATTCATCTGCTCATGTGCACAAAGCCACAAAGTCCAACTCCGCAGTGGACAGGTGATCTGCGCACAACACACTAGATCCACCTTCCTCAAAATTAGGTCAGGGCACAGAGCCAACTCCTTGATAGCACAAAGTCTCACACAGTATGTCTACACAATGCACTTACAACTTCTTGCAATGAGCCAATATTAACCTACTATTCACTTAGCCACTAGTAGTTATGCACTAAGCTGATTCTAGTAATTCTTACATCGCTTAGCTACCTATTTATACATTTACACAAATGCTTAAAACATGGGTAAACCCACGGGCCGACATCCCATACCCATTACATAAACCCTAACAACCCTTTGCTAGGTCCACAAGCCCGCAAAACAAGCGAGATCCCACGATCTCCGCTCTGCCTGGGCGCTCCATCTTTGACCAGCTAGTCGAAGTCCAAAAAGTGGTCAAACACAACCAATGTTTCCTCAAAACTTGGTCAAGGTCCAATAATCCCCCAACACTCACCTGTGACTCGTCTCGAGTCACTCAGATCTGGGCAGTGCTACTTTGAAGGCCTAGAGCTTAGCTCGAGCTACCTCGACTTGTTGCATCGCTAGAGCCTCCTGCTCGGTGAACTCTTGAATCACTTGCTCAGTAACAGGCCCTTCCATGCGTTGTTCTACTGTCACAACTAGTTGGTCTAGCTGTGAGCCTTGGCCTTCGATCTCTTCAAAAAGCATGCAGGCTTCGTCTTGCACCGGATGGAGTCTCTGTTTCACTTCCATGAATTTTCTCTGGATAGTAGTAACTTGTTGTTGGACGGAGAACTAATCCTATAATCGCTTCATTTTCTCAACTGCAATAAGAAGCTTCATCTGCACTTGCATGGTGGATGCATGCTACTTCACCTCCTGGAGTTGTGCTTCCAGTTTCTTCAGCTCTGGATCTTCTTCAAGGCGCTCATAGGTCTGCGCACTTCGATCACTTAGTTTCTTACACTTTGAGGTGAGTGCCCTGATTATTTCTACTGCGTTCGTAGCAGCTTATTCCCCCTGATCGCACACTTCTTGCGGAGTTCTCGACACCGCTTGGATATCTAGCTCCATTACTCTTGCTTGAAGTTGTTGAATGGCCTCAACGATTTTCCCCACTTGTATCTAGGATGACTTTTCTTCCTCCTGCGCCAAGCCCAGAACAGAGCGAAGTTCTTTAGTTACTGCCTCTTTGATTGCAATCTTCTCTGCAAGCAGTTGGTCTTTTTCTTCCTATATCTTCACATTGTTCTGCTCGAACTTCACCTGAATTTCATTTTTCTCCTTCTGCACAACTCGAAGTTGCTCTAGGACCTCCTCCTTTTATTTCTTCAAGGCCTCTATGGCCTGCTCCTTTTATTCTTGGACTCAATGAAGTTGAGCCTCTGTTGCATCTGCTAATATTCATAATTGGGTGGGTTCATCCCCCAATTCTTCAATTTTCGTGGAAGAAGGCACAGTAGGTACTGCATGGCTTGAATGGATAGCTTGGTGTATGTCCTTGAGCTCCTTCTCTATTCTGTCATACAGTGTTTCTTGCTTTGCTTCATGTCTCTATAGGATATCCTCTGAAGCGTCCTCTACGGCTACGATGATGAGATCGACATCATCCACTGTGAGCACATTCTTTGACTGAGGCTTATTGGCTCGGGTCTTCTTCCGTGCTGAGGGATTCTAGGGAGAAACATTCCTTTTCTTCGATGTTTTGGCCTCAGTACGGGGGTCCTTCAGCGGTGTCACTTCGCCTTTTTCTTGCTTGTCTCCCTCTTCCCTTCCTTCTTCTTCGTTCACTTCGTCTCTTGCTCCTCCTCCTGCAGGTGATTCAAGCCCACTTTCCTCCGATGCACTGTCCTACTCAACACTTTCTATGTTTTGGACGTCCTCCTTTCTCTTCTTTTTCTTCTGTCCATCATGTTCAACCCGGGTGACCAATGGACTTCTGATGATGTCGGGGTTGGAGAGTTTTCCATCTTCGACCAGTACAAGGAACTTTGCTAACCATTCCTTAGTGATCTCTTCCATGTCTTCATTGGTCAAAATTACAATCGATGGGGATGCTTGCAATATGCCAATAGATGATGCATGTATTCCCATAGACATGACTCTCTCAGTCATGAGGTCTACAAGTATTTCCTCCACAAACTTCTCTATTGCGCTACGTTCGCCCGACATGCACACTTGTAATAAAATAAATCGAGTAGGCAAACATAAAAGAAATATACTCAAATGGATGGTGAGGTCTATAAATCACAACGCGATATGCAATCGATTCTCTATAAGCTTGGATATCTCCGTTTGCAAAAAGTGGTCCTGGCGCAACGTCCGACAGGTTAAATAAGAAGCATCGTAACGGGTTCCTCCAACGGGTAGGAATGCCTTAATCAATACGAATCTATCCATTATGGCGCGGTCTCAACATTCCAATGGTGATATTTTCGGCAATAACTGTGTTTCTTGTTGTTTTGGAGTGTTAGTCTAACGGTCAAGGCACCTCCAACGGTCACATAGCTTTGTCGTGGAAAAGTATCATTCTGCGTGGTTCTGCTATTCCGGTGAGGTTCAAGTTCTTCAAGCCTGCCTCTTGTGAAGTCTTCTCTGGAACTTCTTGTAGTTTTTCTAACTTTTCTTTCTTCTTACTGAGCTTTCTTGCCTTCTTTCCTGTGATCTGAGTCTCTGGATTCCTCTTTCCATTCTTATTCTTATCTTTTCTTAGCGTAGTGACTTCGCGTTGCTGATGTCCTTTCAAAGGGTTCATAGATAATACCTCTTTGCTTACTAAGTCCTGGGTGGACATACTTTCTTCTTTCATGGATAGGTCCTTCAATCCTTCTTGTGCTCTTTCAAAGTTGACAACTACTTCTCTTTCATTCTGCTGCTTTGACTCAACTTCTTGTTCTTCTATCAGTCGATCTATTCTTCGAGCTATGAAATCCCTTAGTTCTTTCCTTTTCTTTTCTATGGCTTCCTCCTTTTCTTTCCTTTTGATCTAATCCTTCTCAATCCAAGTCTTTCCTAATAAAAGTGGAAAAGGGGCATTGTTCTCAACAAACCTAATAACTTTGAAATCCTCTTCTATTGACGTTTCGTGAGAAATCATAGGTATATTAGTAACTCTTCCACATAGGGTTATCATCTTTCCTTTAAACAAGCCTATCCTTCCCAATGAAGGTATCATAGAAGGCTTTCCCAAAATTTCCCAAGTTCTTTCTGTCATAATATTCACATGTGTTTCTTCATCCAATACACAGTCTATGTCAAAGTCTTCTATTCTTGTAACTATGCGTTGTTTTTCTTTCAGGATCTCTAGTAAACTGATGTCTATGTGATCATCCATTTCTTCTTTTAGCTGTATTAACATGGTCTCTGACTCTTTTTTTGTATGATTCTTTAACATATCCTTAGTTTCTTGACCTTATTTATAGTCTTCTTGTCTCATTTTCATCTTTTCAACTTTCGCATTCATCCTTGGGAAATCCTCAACCTCATGACCAATAGATTTACAAAAAAGACAAAGAGGACCTATACCAGGGAAATCTTTAGCAAGATGTCTCGGTATTCTGCAATTATAACACAGTGTCAATCCTGTTTTTCTTTTAAACGATCCCCAACCTTTCCTGTATTGCACACTAGGATCAGAGTGATGGACCTACATTTTGAAAAAAATATTTCTAGGTTCCCGAATCCACTTATTAGTCCAAAAATTATTTCTATGCATAGGAATAAAATATCTTTCTCTATTTCTATCAAATTTATTAAAATCAACTCTTTCTTCTAACTATGCCCTAGTTTTCAGACTAAGACAAGATCTATTAAACATACATAGATTCATACTTTCGAAGAAAAAATTTCCACTTATCTTACCTTTACCAGAGCATAAAGCTTTGAGATCTTACCTCAATCTTTCAGATCCAGTTTATTTTATTAGCATTGATCTTCACAAGTTAAGTAGAATATTGCACACTACAACAACAGATCTATGCACAGATATTTTTTTCTTCAGTTCCTAGAAATCATAGTTTCATGTCCCGACAACAGAACCATTTGTTGGCACAAGGGTAGACCCAGGGTTCAACGCTTCAACAACGCACCAACAATACCCTAACTACCGACCCTTTTGTCAACACCTGTGAAGAAGATGAAGTCTCACCCAAGGTAGAGGTAGGGGGGGTTGTAGGACTCAAGTGTCTACAACCAAGCTGGGACAAAGATCTTTGATTACGATACTTAACAGAGCATTTAGCCAACAACATGCATTAGATTATGATCCTCATTTCCATCGCAGATTTAACCCTAATTATAGAGTAGTACAGTAATAACCAAGATCTAACACTTCCAATCACTTTAGCACACGAAATTAGCTTAGATATAGCATTCATTCACATCATTAATCACTAAGCTACAACATCAGATACATTCGTTATACATAACATCAACAACACTAAGCAAATAATGACATAAGTAACATCGCACAAAGCATATCGAGACACGGGATATACGTGGTTCACCCCAGTGTGGGTCTACGTCCACCAACTTCTTCTTCTTATTTATTAGTCTTTGATCTCTTTACATTCATCTGCTCCTATGCACAAATCCACATAGCCCAACTCCACAGTGGACAAGTGATATGCGCACAACGCACTAGATCCACCTTTCTCAAAATCAGGTCAGGGCACAGAGTCAACTCCTTGATAGCACAAATCCTTACATACTCTATTTGCACAATGCACTTACAACTTCTTGCACTGAGCCAATATTAACCTACTATGCACTAAGCCACTAGTAGTTATGCACTAAGTCGATTCTAGTACTTCTTACATCGCTTAGGTACCTATTTATACATTTACACAAAGGCCTAAAACATGGGTAAAGCCATGGGCCGACATCCCATACCCTTTACATAAACCCTAACAACCCTTTGTTGGGTCCACAAGCCCACAAAACAAGCGATATCCCACAATCTTCACTCCGCTTGGGTGCTCCATCTTCGACCAGCCTGTCGAAGTCCAAAAAGCGGTCAAACACGACCAATGTTTCCTCAAAACTTGGTCAGGAACCAACACATCCAAAGGCAGAACCACATCTGAAAAGGATTCCCCTATCCTCAACAATAATCATCCTGAGATTATAATTTTTGAAAATCCCCTTGTAATAACCCCTCATATACCTCGAGCTTCAAATTCTACTTTATCATATCCTCAAGCAACCACCCCAGTATCTCCTCCTAAGCCTCAAAGCCCAGTTGTCCCAAAGATGGTTGTAAACAGGATGGAGTCCATCATTATGGATAGGTATGCACCTTTAGTACTTCCTAAAAACCTAAATGCATTTCCAACAAGAGACTACATGAAATATCTGCCTAGGTACAATGATGAAGGGGATGTCACTGCTGAGGAACATCTCGTATATTTTTACAGCTTTGCAGAAAAATTTAACATTGAACATGTAGACGTTTGGATGATATTGTTTATGTAGATCTTGGATGGAGAGGTAAGGAAGTGGTTTCATGGTCTTCTCCCATACTTTAGTATAGATATTGAGGCATTGGATGAAACCTTTATAAAACAATGGGGGGATATGAAAGATTACATGTACTACATCACTAAGTTTGGGGATTTGAGAAGGAAGAATGGTGAGTTTGTTTCATATTTCACTAAGAGGTTTATTAAGATGTACAAAAATATACCCGATGAGATTAATCCAACTGAAACCTCAACCAATATCACATTTTCAAATGCATTTGATTCTAAATTTTCTCTCCTATTAAGGGAGAGAAGGTCCACCACTTTGATATCTATGAAAGAGGAAACCCTTGAGGTCGAGTCTAATATTCTAGAATAAGAAAAATTAGAGACAAAATATGAAAGGGAAAAAAAGAAACAGAGAGAAGAGGTTATTTCTTCTTCTTCTAACCCTACAAAATCTGATCCAAAACTTGATGAGATGACAAGAACATTGAAGGATATAACTTCATAGATATATAAATTAAAATGGGAATCCAAGAAACCAAATCGACCTTATCAGGAAGTTTCAAACAAGAACCTTAATTAGTTCATAAGACCTAATAATGCCCCTCAAATCATGCAGAGGGAAATAAGGAATGATGAAGATCAAAGGATTTTACCCCCTTTTCAAAACAATGAAGTTGAAGAGATGAAGGAAAGTAATGATATTGGAGATGATTCTATATCCCTTTTCAATGAAGCTGAACTCCATCCTAGTCAACTAACCCAGTAAGAATTGTTAATTATTTGCGTTGGTTGTCATTGATGTCAACCCTTGAAGAAAGTCTGGTAGCAAATTCTGGTAGCACAAAGGTTTGGGTAATGGACCCAAGTTAATGGTATGAGTTTTAATACATATGAAGGTAATACTATTCTATATGAATAGTACATGTCATGCCATTTTCGGTGGTATGTGGAATGTCACATAAATTCTCACTGTTACAGAGGTATGGCCATGTGAAGTTGAAGAACCCTAATGAGTCATCTAGAAGCCCCAAAAGGTCAAAGTAGTCAAAGTGATTGCAAAGAAGAAATCATTTAAATAATAAAGTGAAGTGATGAGTGTACTATAAGTCAAAGTGGATACAAAAGAAATCATTTAAATAATAAAGTTAATGGAGAAATTACTAAGTGGACAAGTGGTTAGAAGTGAGTTAGCCCTAAAATAAGGAAAGTGGNATTCAATTGAAGAGATAATGAGGTACGCAGGAGAGTTACGAAACTTTTTGGACGAGGCCGAGCTCAGAAATTTGTAGGTTTCCGGAGGGCTTCAGAGAAATTAGGGTTTAGGGCATCCTCGTGGGTTGAGCACGGGGCATCCCGCTAGATGTCTAGCAGTCGTCCCACGAGGACCTCTGTGATCAGGGTTGCAGCAGGTTGTGTGGATTATGTTCGTAGGGATACGGAAGGGTCGCCAGCAGAGAAGACACTACTGGAGAAGAGCGTCACAGGGAGCATAAGAGATTGGCATCATTCCAAGTTTTCTTGTATTGTTTATGTTAGTATATTTGTGTAGCTTCCTTGCAACCATTAGACTTGTGTGTTCAGGATTATTTTGCACCTGTTATTACATCCATTAGATATCAATTATCCATTTTTGTTTTTTCCTTGTTCTTTGATTGTTGATGAACATTCCACTTAAACTAAGTGCATTGCTTTATTAGATTTAGTCAAAGGTAATGGTTCATTTTCTTGTTATATCTAATTCATACTTTTATCTTTTTTTTAGATTTTTGAATAAGTAGAGTAGTGATAGAGACAACTTCTTTGTCATGGTTATATTATAAATGTTAAAGTTTTTCTTATCTTTATATCATTTTTTTTAGACATTCCTTGGAAATTTATTATTAGATAAATGAAAGTTAGATAAATATAT
>SNQJ01S0022956.1:25097-48846 GCA_010110895.2 Picea sitchensis | reverse complement strand
AAAAAAAAATGTTAGGTCGAGGTTTTGGGCCTAAAAAAGGGAAGTTATCCCTACAAATTAGAATCTAAACTCTACTTCACTCAATTCAAAGAAGTGTCCTTGAAAAGTAATCATAACTAATGGTGAATTTTAATATCTACATATCTGAATGTAATGAATAAATTAACCATAGAATTTAGGATCTAAGACAGGCATTCAAATCCTTTTTGGTGAATAAAAAGAAGAATATGGGAATGTAAAGGGTTCAAATTTTTGGGTGTATCAAGCTACCAGGATATAGCCTGGGCTTATGAAGTGTAATATCTACAAAGTTTTCTACTCAGTGAATATAATTTCTGGTGAACAAACTGTCTTTCTCAATCTTGCTTGTCTTTTCTTCTTATTTGGATGCATGTTGAATGTTTTTCAAAGAAAATATTCTTTCTATTTCAGCTAATGTGCTTACAACCTATTGAGAAATGTACTCCAAGTATTGTTTTAGGTTTAATGCAATGTGTTAGATCTAAAATTTCTAGTTGTAAGTGACAAATTGTATCCTTGTTAGTGTTTTTTTGTTCTACTTTTATATCTTTTATCTGCTACACCATAATGCAATCCATTGGATAAGGGAAACATTGTAGCGAATATTGTGGAACAATCCAACTAGACTCATTCCCTTGAAGCTCATCCACTAACTGACTACCAAAAAAAAAAACCAAACTTATAAAAACCAATCATCCCAATAATTGAGGTGGCCTAGCTCTACCCTCAACACTCAGGTGCAGACCTTAGGACCAACATCTTCTAGCACCGTTTACAGGGAACAAAGTAACAAAAAAATATTTCCTTGTGAGAACGACAATGATCATATCTTCTCTTTGATGGTGAACAAAGATCGGGCACAAAGCTGACTACCATCTTTCACCTAGCGACTCCATTGAATGTAAATCCACTAAAGTAATTTTGGCTCCCAAGAAGGGATTCAAGAGATCAAACTATGAGCATACTAAAGCCTCAAAATCCAACCCTGATCCTAAAGGTGACACAACAACTTCTGATCTAGAGAGACAACTAAGAAAATCCACACTTTCTCAAAGACATTCCTTATCATCCAAGGGTAGGCCAACATCTAAAAGGTCTTCCCCTGTTCTCAACAATAAGAAGTCTGAGATTATAATTTTTTAAAATCCTCTTTTAATAACCCCTCAGATATATTCATCATCAACTTCTACCTCATCATCTCCTCAAGCAATCAACCTAGTATCTCCTCCTAAGCCTCAAAGCCCAATTGTCCCAAACATGGTTGTAAACATGATGGAGTCCATCATTACAGATAGGTATGCACCTTTAGTACTGCCTCGAAACCTAAATACATTTCCAACAGGAGACTATATGAAATATCTTCCTAGGTACAATGGTGAAGGGGATGTCACTGTTGAGGAACATCTAATAACTTTTTACAAATTTGCAGAAAATTTAAAATTGAACATGCAACAACCAACAAGAGATAGACCCAGGAAATGAAATCTGGAAGATGTGTTTTTATGGTTCATCTTCAAAGGAGGGATTTGGTGCTGGAATAGTCCTTATTTCCCCTTCAAAGGAAGTGGTTTCACTCTCATACAAATTAGAATTTGAAACAACCAACAACATAACAGAGTATGAAGCCTTAGTGTTGGGGTTGAGAGATGCAAAAGATATGGCCATTGAAAAATTGGCAATCTTTGGTGATTCTAAATTGGTTTTCAATAAGGTAAAAGACATTTATCAAACAAAATGGATGAGGCTAAGGCAATACAGGAATGAGGTATGGTACATAGTTGACAATTTATTTCTAGCTTTCAATATTTCTTTTGTTCCTAGAGATGCCAATCAAAGGGAAGACTCTTTAGCTTTGGTTGCTAGTACTTTCAAGCATCCCGTTTGTCCATATTTTAAATTTGAGGTGGAGTTTCGGCACATAACAACCATACTAGACAATGCCAAACACTGACATGTTTTCAGTGACAATCAAGAGATCAAGAGATTTCTGCAAACCATTGATGAATTTTCAAATATCTCTATTTAACAAGAAAATGAGAATGATGAATCAGAAAATTAGCAGGAACCTCCTTTTCTAAATAAGGAGTTTTTATAGAAACATTTTCCTTACCCTATACAAACTTGCTCAAAAGGCCTTTTCCATTTCCCTATGCAGACTTGAAGTCCCTTTTTGCATTTCCTAGAGCTAAAAATTGTATTTTTTCACATATACATGCCCTAATAGCTATACAACATGCAGATACGCAGGTTGCACCATTACAGATTGAGTACATTGGGTTTTGTGCCCAAAATTAAAAAAATGGTGTCAGGTTTCCATGTCATGTCATGGGATCCATGATCCTTGACCTTCCATATACTGGAAATGTTCCAAATATCCCTTCAGTTCCATTTGAAGGCTATAAGTGGGCCTTATCCAAGCTGTGTAAAAGAGGAGAAGAATTCAACTTTGAGAGCAAAGTTACTATGGAGAAATTATTCACTCCATATTGAGTCTGCATCCCTTTGTCCTTTTAAGTCTGAACACATTGTTCAACCCCAAAGTTCTTCCCTATTTGATGGAGAACCTCATTGTATCTTTTATATGAGCTTTCCTTTGGTGGAGGATTGAAGTGGTGGAGGCCCACCTGGAAGGGACTTAGTTTCTTGGTTCAGAACGTGCCGACATTAAAGTTTGTCATTCATACACTTATGTTAATTACATTTTAATAGAAATACTCTTTTCTCATCCAATTAATGTCTTGAAAATATTTGAATTGTTATTCCATGGGCGTATTTGTTATGAATATTGATGGATTATGCTATTG
Source organism: Picea sitchensis (assembly GCA_010110895.2). Classification (NCBI taxonomy): domain Eukaryota; kingdom Viridiplantae; phylum Streptophyta; class Pinopsida; order Pinales; family Pinaceae; genus Picea; species Picea sitchensis. The sequence goes on along the minus strand of SNQJ01S0022956.1, from coordinate 46,021 downwards.
AATGTGCTAACTTTATATATCATCACCATATGCTTGAGTATCTTGGTTGTTGAGGACAAGTTGCAGGTGTATTTCTTTGAGTCAAGTGCTCAAAGGTGGAATTCATCGAACATCTGGACGAGGTAGGCTCTTTATCTTGTCTTGTTAGCATATTTGTTTATATAGCATACTTGAGATTAGAGTTGATTTTTGTAGTCATTTCCATATTTTGTGGTTTACCCCATGCCATAGAGTGATTTTCCTCATAACAAAATTGACGACCATACTGGGGAGGGATCTTCTTTTCATGGTTTGGAGTGTTTTTCTCCTTTGATTGCTCTTGCTTATATTGAGTGTCATTTGATTACTTGACAACCTCTGTTCATTTTGATTGTGAGTTTCTTGGCCTTATCCTTAACCTAGTAGTGTTTCAATACATATACGTAGTTTTTTCCCTGACAGACGGGTACATACGCGAGCTGTCGTTCTATAGGAAGCGTATATACATGTTTTTCTTCTAAACAATCGTGTACATCATCCTTGGATTCTTGGTTTCTGAGTTTGATGTTTGTTGGGTAAGTTTTGATGGTTGCAGAGTCTTCTTAGGTCTCTGTCATGATTGTTAGGTGCCTGTAGAGTGATAGGAAGCCTTTCTTTGGTTGAATTTTTGGGCGGTTTTTCTTTCTCATCATCTTTTTCATTGGCTGTCCTTGTATCTTGGGCTGGGTGTTTTCTTCTTGATATTACACTTGGTTTGTCTTTGTTTACATGTAGTATAATCTTTATATCAAGTTGTTGTTTAGTCCTTGCATTTTCATTCTTTTATATTGAGAATACAAAAAATATACATTTTTCATTGTTGGCATTTGATCTTTTGGGTTCTTATCATTGATCTTAGTACATGTATGGAAAGATTGCATTTTATTTGAAATTGCAAAATTAAATTGAAAATTGCATTTTGAAAAGCTTATCATTTATTGGGAATTGAAGTTAGGACTTTGCATCTTATTCATATTCATTTATTTTACTTGATGATTCATAACATCATCGGTTTCATGACCGCACCTTTTTTAGTAACCAAGGCCACTAAAAGTAACGCTGATAAATTTAAAATTGATTAGAAATGATATTTGTTTTTAGGGAGCACAAACTAGCCTAGGATTTAGAGCCTTGAAATACGATTTTGTGAGTAAACTTCTCCAAGGCTATTAAATTCCACATATGTGTCTGACTAAGGGAGTGGTGAAATCCATTGTATAATTGGTGATGTCATGAGGCTCCGCTTATACCAGAGTTAAGAACGAGGTAACAAGAAGCTGGTTGAGGGGATATACCCCCAATACCTTCTTAGCATCAGAGATATTTCTGGGGATCTATTCGTATATGGGGGTCTTTCTAGTACCTTTACATATGTGAGAGGTTGTGCGTTCAAGAGTATGGGCTTTGTTACCCTGCCCATACGGTAGAATTGACTTACAATTGTTTTCCTACACATCGGTTATATCGTGGTTGCTTAGTTTCTTGACATAGCTACAACATAGGTTACTTGCAGGGGTTATTCTACAGGTACCTTGGGTCATTTAAGGGTCAGACAACACACAACCTTTATGGAGGATTACCTCTCTGGAGGGATCTGATCAACTTGTTGTTAAGCCCACAAGGGCCCTTATAATTGATTTTGATACCTCCGATCTTTTGCAGGGAGTCTCAGGCCCCTCTTGGGCGAGGCATACCTACTTTAGGGAGGGAGGCCCCTTTCAACCACTTTATCCTGTTTGCGTGCATATTGGCCTTTTGTTTATTTTGGTGTGCTCTTTGATTATTAGTTGGCCTTAGGATTTGTTTTTATATCTCAAGTCGTGAGTCATCGTGGTGCCAAACTAGCTTCCCAGCAGGTCTCACTGTTTGTTAATATTACCATCGTGTCTTGAGTCTTTTCCTTCTAAAATGTGTAAAGATATCAAACATGGTACACACACCTCCACCTACCAGACTTGTTATCATACAATGATGAGTAATGAGTCGAGCCGGAAAGATACTCAACATCCTCTGACTCCCATTCCTACAATATTTAATAGTGTTCCTTCGACATCTTCAACCACTATGGTTGTAGTGCCGACAGTTCTCATCATAACTCCTATCCATCCTGTGGTTACTACTCAACCCATTGGGAAGAACCCTTTTGGGTCTATTTTTTGTTCACCTAGATACAATACTTAGTCCATCCCTACGGCCTCTATCCCTTTTGTTTATGGTATGTCGAATTTCACATCACAATTTTCATCCTCCATCCCACCATCTAACCCGAATACTAGTATTGGACTTGGGGGCATGGCTCCTCCACATGTTCCATTCTCATTTGGTGGTTCTCATATCCCTCAAATGAATCCTATGGTTCGAAGCCTACCTCCTTTTCACCCCAGGTCTAATCTTGGTCTTAATGCTGCTGGATGGAGTGGTCAACCTGGTGGACAAGTTGTTTCTTATGTTATGTACTTTACACCTACCTCCTCCACAATGATTCTGACCAGAACGCTTGGCATGACGAATCCACCTCTATCCTTCAGATTCACACCCGGAGGAGGTCAGTTTCACACCTTGGGAAACCCCCAACCTAGAGCTACTCCATCTGGGGGCAGTATTTGCAATCCTCATCATAACATTCCTTCTGGAATGGTGCCCAACCAACCCCTTATGAATCGGTTCGGAGGGGGGTTTTACAATCCCGTACTGGGCCATGGTGCATACCAGAACCATGGATGGGTTGCGATTCCCCAACAACAATCTTTCCCAGGAGATTGGGGGCAGATGTCGCAACCCCCTCTCCCTTTTTTGGCCATGCTCAGTCTGCCAGACTTGTCTATATTAATGAATAACCCTATGCGGCATGACCTGACATGGTCCTCCATACCGACCAAGCTTCCTTTAGATATTCTGAAATTTGAAGGCAAGACTGGTGAGGATCCTGGTGATCACGTCACTACTTTTCATCTTTGGTGCTCTTCTAATTTCCTTAACGACGATTCTATTCATTTAATATTGTTTCAATGCACCCTCACGGTGGTTGCAGTGAAATGGTACATAGAGGTACCAGGGGGGATGTACAAAATTTTTAATCAGATGGTTTTAGTCTTTCTCAACCACTTCCAATTTTCGGTTCATTACGATGTCAACATAGAACTTATGTCGGCCTTCCGCTAGAACAAACCCACCCATATCTCAGATCACATCCAAGAGTGGCGTAGATGAAAGAGGTTGATCAAGGCCTACATACCTTCGGAGTTCCTTTTGGAATGGTTCCTTAAGTCTCTACAGCCTTATATTTCGAAGGATGTTTCGACATCCGGAGTCACATTTGAGGAAGAAGCAATTTTTAAATCCCAACAGTTAGTTATTATATATGCTCAGTCTGGGATGTTATACGAAATTCTTCTAGATGCACCGAGGTCAAGATATGACCCTAGACAAAAGCCTGGGCCCCATGCCGATGGTATTGTAGGCTCCGCAAATGTTAAATCTACAAACTTGGTGACAAGCTAGTTGAAAGAGTTGTCTCTAAACCAGTCTGTAGGAGGGAAAGATTCATCTATGTCCTCCACTCCCACTTAGTTGACGGATGTACATTCTTTGCAATTGTTGATCAACTCGAATGGTAACCAACAACTAAGAGGGAATAAAAAGAAAGGATGTGGTAACAATCGTAAGGGTGGGAGGAATAATAATAATAATAAACCCAAGGACAATGATAATAATGAGAACTTCAATATTAATGCTGGTGAGGGAAAGAAATAAAGGCGAAAGGTGAAGTTTTCCTACAAGATTTGTACAGACGATCACCTAACCCACATATGCCCAAAAATTGCAGAAGATGTGAGGATTTTATATCTACCTCCCGCTGTGCTGACTAATCCTTTTCCACATAATCAACACATGGCCTCGAGCTCCTTAAATTCCATAAATGCAGCGAATGGAATTCAAAACCCACCGGTGTAAGATGGTGACCATCTATGCATCAATATGGTCAAGTCCGAGGTTAACGTAGCCACTTGTTCTCGAGACTACAATTCTTCACAGATTGTTCCAGCTCTAGAGTCTCCCCCTCCTCCAGAGATGCCATTACATATCAAAAAAATAGAGCCTTCGTCTTGTATTCTGAAAGGAGTACTCAAACTCTTTATGCACAACCATAATGCTAGAGACGCCCATAATTACTCTCTTGTTGAGGATCTAGGTCAAACCCCTTGCGTGATGTTATCTCTGGAGGTACTCCAGACGTGTCCTTTATAGAGGAATTCCTTGCTATCTTCTTTAGGAGCTATAGACCCCTGTGGCTCTAAGGTTATCAAGTTTGATGTCACGGATGTGAAGCCTCTCTTGCCTTATCACGTGGCATTTCAGATCCATGTTAGTTACTCAAAGTATACCATAAAATGTATTGTGATTGATGAAGGCGATGCAACATGTGTGATTTCATTGAATCTGTTGGAAATCCCTTGGCTCTCCCACCCTTTCACAATATCCGACCATGTTGAATGCTTTTGAAGGTCGTTATTTCCTCCCTCACAGTATTCTTTATGCCTTCCCGGTCTAGCTATGTGGGAAGATGGTGGAGGTGGATGTCGAGGTGGTTGATGCGCCCCTCGATTATAACTTGTTACTAGGACGTAACTAGACTTATGCTATGACTGCATTCGTATCTTCAATCTTCCGTACTCTATTATTTCCTCACAATGGGAGGATTATGACGATCGACTAGTTGTCCTTTACGTATGCTAGCCCCAATGCATCGGTTGGACCATTGATCCCTATGATCGATAATTCTCAATCGACAACTGAGAATATTGGTGTTGGAATGTATTCATCCCTTATGGGTACCTTTGATATCTATCTATGCCATGTCCAGTAGGTCTACTTCCCGTTAATGAGATTACTCCTTTCTGAACTTCATATTTTAACGACCCTTGGATTTCTGGCTTCCCTCGGTATCTTGAAGGTCGGAGTCTGTGGAATGGTTATGCCGCACTATGATGGCTGAGATAGCGTATTAGGATGTTCTTGACTCTTCTGTCGACACAGATCCTGTCTCCTCGCAGATGAACAAGGAGGATCCTGTTCTAAATCATGTGTGGGACACTTCATCGTCTTTCTCACATGACTACCTCAATGACACTTTACTTCATTGTCTTTCTCACATGACTACCTCAATGACACTTTACCCTTAGATGAAGAAATCATGGAGGCCATGAATGATTCTAATAGGTTGTGGGATGATATGCACCATTGCTCTTATTTCCTCCCATAACTTGCTAGAATCGAACAAGATGATTTTAGATCTACCTTGAGCAAGGTAGTCAGTCACGCCATAGCTCCACTTGATACGCACGCCATTTATGCTGAAGGAAACATGGCGACTATCTGTCCTACCGTTACGATTGATATCTCTCATATTCCTGGTAAGGTTGTAAATGTATACATGAGTGCGGATTGTTCGCGGAAATAAATTCTGATCTACACCAAGCTCTTCAAATAATTACGTGATGTATTCACTTGGTCATATGAAGAGATTCTAGGAATCGACCCTCGAATTATTGAACATGATATTAAAACCTACCTGGATGCCAAACATGTTTGACAACAACTTAGAGCTATCAATCCTAAGAAGGCCCCTGTTATTAAGGCAGAGGTGGAAAAACTACTTAATCCTGGATTTATCTACCCAATTCCCTTGAATGAATGGGTATCCAATCCCGTTCCCATGAATAATAAACAATGAACCATCCATGTACACATGGATTTTAGAGACTTGAATAAGGCATGTCCTAAATACAACTTCCCAATGTCCTTCATTGATCAAATTCTTGATGAATGTGCGGGAAGAAAACTTTTTTCTTTTATGGATGGATTTTTAGGATACAACCAAATTTAGATTAAGCCCGAGGATCAACATAATACGGCATTTATTTGTCCTTGGGGTACTTTCGCATACCAGAAAATTCATTTCAGCCTTAAAAACGTCGGAGCAACCTTCCAACGAGCTATGACCTTTGCGTTTCACAATCTCAAGAATATAGTTGAAGCCTATATCTATGTTATCTCAATGATCCCGCTACTCACTCCTGCAAGAGAGTGGATCACCCTACCCACCTTCGTCTAGTTTTTGAAAGATGTCGCTATTATCACATCCGTTTAAACCCTCATAAATGCATATTTTTTATTAGGTCAAGTCCTCCTCTAGAATTTTTAGCCTATGATACTAGGATCATGGTAGATCCTTTAAAGGTTGAGGCAATACTTTGATTTCCTCCCCCACACGCTATTTGTCAGCTTCAAGGTTTACAGGGGAAAGCTAAATTTTTATGTTGGTTTATAGTAAAATATGCCAATATTAGTAAGGGTTTCATGCGTCTCTTGAAGAAGGACACTCCTTTTGTTTGGGATGAGCAAGCCCAAGAATCCTTCGATGCTCTGAAGAAATCCTTAGTATCGACGCCTCTGCTAAAGCCTCCGGACTACAACATATATTATTTTATTTATATCCCTTTGTCTGAAGGGACGATTGGTATGGTTTTAGTTTAGGAGGATGATGAGCTTCGTGAGCACGTCGTTTACTATCTTAGTCGAAACTTAGTCATCCCTGAACTCAAGTATTCTCATGTTGAGAAGCTAGCTTTGGTTGTCGTTCACGCAGTTCAACGATTACGACACTGCATATTTCTTTGAAAAACTATCGTGGTTCTTGTCAATCCATTTCAATATGTCCTTACTAGGCGTATCACAGGGGGGAAATATAATAAATGGATTGTCATATTGAAAGAATTTGATCTTGATTTTGCTTTTGCGAAATCCAAGAAATCACTAGTTTTCACCAAGTTAATATCGAACTTCCCTCACTTAGATGAAGATGTTATTCATGTTGATTCATTTTCGGATGAACACATTTTCCTTTTTTCGTAGTCTGACCCCTGGTATGGAGATATTGTGATATATCTACAAACCTTGAAGTTTCCTCAGCTTCTTTCGAGAGATGACCAATGACATATATGATATCAAGTTAAGAACTACCTTATTGTCAGTGACACTTTGTATTGACTAGGAGTAGACCATATCTTATGTCATTGCTTGACTCATGAAGAAGATGAGTTTGTTCTTAACTACTGTCACAGTGGGGCTTGTGGTGGTCATCTATCCGGGCTTGCGATAGCCCATAAAATTTTAAGAGCCAATTATTTTTGGTCGTCTACTTTTAAATATTGTGTCGAAGTGGTCAAGAAGCGTCACCCCTACCAAGTGTTCACTCAGAAGATGTTCTCACATCCATCCCCTCTCCACATGGTCATTACCGTCGGTCCCTTCACCAAGTGGGGGGTGAATTTTGTGGATTGCAACCCAACTTCGGCTAGGGGGCATCAACATATTATAGTGGATTTAGACTACTTTACTATGTGGGTCGAGGCCATTCCTATAGTTAAATATGATGGTAATACTGCTGCATTTTTTTGTGTTCAATCAAATTACAGCTAGGTTCATAATCCCGAGTGAGATTGTCACTTATCATGGTAGTCACTTTCAGAATGAAATGATGAAAGAATTAGCATCGAAACCGAGGTTTAAAAATGGTCATTCTTCCCCTTACTAACCCCAGGAAAATGGACAAGTAGAGGCCATGAATAAGTCTCTCAATACCATTTTGCAGAAAACTATCAGCCAGAGAAAATATGACTGACATATCATGTTTTACCCCGCGCTTTGGGCATACCAAACCTTGGTTAATAATTCCACTGGTTTTTCTCTTTTCCAGTTAGTGCACAGTGTGGAGTCGATCCTACCTATTGAATGTGAAATCCCCTCTCTTATATTGGCAGTTACACTCCTACTTGACACTTTCAATCTTGAACAATGCCTCGTACACCTAGAGAGTCTAGATGAGAAGCTTTGAGACGCCTCTACGACTATCGAGGAGAATAAACGACGTGTCAAGGTCCAGTACAATAAGTTTGTTTGTCCTTGGCGGTACGCTGATGGTGATTTGGTATTTCTGTATGATCAAGCCAAATAACCACTGGTGGTAGGAAAGTTCAAACCCATGTGGCACGGTCCCTACATCATTTGACATGTCTTAGAAAAAGGAGACTAAGAATTAGAAGATTATGAAGGGAATATGTTGGTTGAGCCCAGGAATGGGCTCTACTTGAAAAGATACTCTGCTTGAGCCCCAAGCTTCGGAGTAACTCTTTGTATACTAATGTATTTTAGTGTATATATATTTCCCCCTTTTCATCTTCATCTTGCTTATTGAGTTTTCCCTTGGCTGGCAGATGTCAACGGGGTCTCCAGTCTATTTAGGATTCACAGACGGGGACAGTCATCGTACACGAAACTTGGCTTCCGTCGCTTGGGTTTTTTACTCACCCGAGGGTCTATTGGTGTCTTCAGGTGGTGTTTTCCTAGGGCCATCAATAAATAATGTGGTTGAATATAGTGTCGTTGTAGAGCTTTTACGTGATGCCATTTCACATGGTATTCGTTCTTTAGAAGTTTGCCTGGACTCCCAGTTAGTAGTATGTTAGTTGAACGAAAGTTACTGTGTGCGATACCCTACTTTACTTCGACGATTCCTATGGGTATGAATTTTGGATTGACATTTTGATTTTATTACTTATCATCACATACCTAGAAGTTATAATTATGTATCTAATGCATACGCTAATTATGTTTTAGATTGGCATTTGTCACATAACTAAAGCAAATAAAACACATTCACTAATGTACACATTGTAATATAAGTAAAGTCAAAGATCATTGTTTTTTATATTCCATCTCTCCAAAAAATATGGTGTTATAGTACAAAATTGGGGCTCACACCCTCAAAATACATATACAACCGATCAATATAGTAATCACGACATCTACGCCTATGTCACCAGATGTGTGTCATGATATCATAGTACAACATTTGTGAGACACCAAAAGAATCACACCCAAGCACGTGGCACACCTACCACCTATCGTTGCATTATCTCTGGAAGATCCTCTACCTAAACCATGGGAATTCTTTGTGTCAAACGAGACAGGCTTCCCTGCATGTTTTGTTGCACTCTCTCAGCATCTCCTCCCACTGGCTCATACCCCCGGTGACTCTGTAGGTGTCATGGAAGTCTTTATGGTCATTGCGGACCTACATCTGTGTAACATACATGTTTTATTAGTACTTGACATCATCCAAAAACACAAATTTTTTCTTCTACAAAAATACAAAAGAAAATGAAATATTCAAAAAAAAATTGCATACCTATGTCTCCGTAGGCGGAACCTAGTGGTAATGGAATGTTCGGATCTCCTCTGAAGTCGATCCCTACATAAGGTTAGTCCTCCAGATCTATCACCTGTTGATGCCACTAGAATAAAAAATCATCACTGTAGGGTGTTGGTACCCTACCACCCCCCAACCACCTCATCACCTCGGTCCACCGTGCCATGGCTGGATCACGAAGTCCATGTGAAAAAATCTCGACTCTAGGGCCCAATCTTGGAACTCGCTCAAATAAAAAACTACATAGGATAGACGCAAACCCGAAGTTCCTCTTTCTACCCTATTTGCAGTCTGTTAGCTAGCTCTTCATGTTGGCCAGCAATGAGGTGCACCAATCGTAAACCATGGGTTGCAAGAACTCCACTGAATAGAACATAAGTGGCATTGATGCCTGATGAAATGAGGTCAACCCTATGATCCGTGTCAACACTAGGACAATGATCTTGAGACTCAGATTGTTGATCACTCTGATCGGGAGTTGGATCCCTACCTTCTCAGTCCCTGCAATGCAATGAGTGGCTATGTATTCCTCTATGTTCATGCCACTCCCAGCTCCCCGGGCTTTGAGGTTCACCAACTTACCCCGACATGAGAATCCTGTCAAAAAGTATATGTCCTCAACTTCAATTCTCAATGGTTGTCCATTGAGGTTGAAGGTCTCTGTATCTGGATCCTGGCAGTTCACCAACATCTGGAGCAGTCTCACTTGAGCCCTCATGCCTTTGAGAGCCCAAAATGTATATAGCCTACATCTTCTTAATTCCATTTTGGCCCCTGGATCTCTCTCCACCACAACATCAACCTCTTCATGCTCTCTTTTTCTCCACTCTAGCACCATCCTGCAAGTTTAAAATCATTTTTGAGTCAGTAACGTTTTAAAAATCAAATCCACGGACTTGTATGCGAATTATAGCTTACACAGTCGCATATAAGGCTATACGTGGTCTGTTTTGATAACAATCATGTATAGGGCTGTGTATATGTGACCCGATGAATTACAACCTGCGTACACCCTAGTTTCTAATTTGCGCTTTGAAATACTCAAAAAATGAGACCTAATTGCAAATACTAATCCACTAGAAATGAAGAGAAGGGAAATATGACTTACTTGGTCTAGACGGTTGTCAATTCCGTCACTCGTGGCTCCCATAATCTGCAGTTGAAATTCGGGGGCAATTTCATCCAACATGCACTATTTGGGTAAAAAATACAAATGGTATAGTAAAATTGGTTATTTTCACTATTTATAGAAAACATTTACCCACCTTTCATAGCTTTTGCTAATATTTTGGCCTACTAGAATAATAAAGCAGTGGATGGAGTTGGTTTTGGTGGTTTTATCCATGGATTCTTGCGGTTTGTAGTGCCATGTCACATGTTCGTAACTTTGGTAGGTATTTTCGTTGACCAGGATATAGGATAGGTCATCACTTTGTTTTGCACATTTTCATTTTCATATAACTTCAATTTGTATGCCTTAGGTATGAACCCATTTAGTAGCGACACATAACCTTCTTTCTACAACTGGAAGTGTCCTTATTGAATGGTAGAGACTTACCAAACATGGGTGCCCTATTTAGAACCTCTGTGCCATTCGGTGCCCATGCAGATATTTTTTCCGTAAGAGAGTCTCTTATAGATAATACATGACTTTGTGTTTGAACCTCATTTCTTACTCATAAGCATGCTGACCTATACCTAGCAGGGAATCCCAACAAGTCTGGTTTAAGCTCTTTTCCAACTCTCTCAAAAAGAGAAAACATTTCTAAGTGAACTTGTCTCTTTCACACTCGTAAATTGGATTTGAAAGGACGTCAATTTGGTTTAATTTTAACCCTTTTTCAAACCAAGTAGACTAAATTTATGAAAAAAGACATTCTTTGGCATTAATTTGTAATTGCATATCATTCTCTTGCTTGCAGTATCGAGCTTATTGTCATTTCTCTCTTTCACATTATAATCCTATCTCCTCAGCAGTTTGTACGATCAGCCAAGCAGAGCCTTGTTTATATCCTTTGTAGCTTGACATCCTATAACCCAAGAGGAAACATTCCCCTGAGTGTCCATATCCTGCATGCACCTCCTTGCATTGAGAATAGGTATGTTCCATTGTTGGAACTAGTTGCTTACTAGTGACAATAGTTTCCTCCTATGTATCATATCATTCATTTGACTATGAAAAAACAAAAAAACATGGGCGGGAAAAGAATATTATCTTACGTTGGCAACAGTCGTGTCGCCTTTGAACAGAGCACAAACTTTTGAGTCCACTTGTCATCAAAAGTTTGGGTGTAACATGACCTTAGGAAGCTAAGCTCGTTACTTAGATTTTACTCCCCCAACAGGTTACTCTTCCAGTCCCTATGGAGAGTTTTCTTGGTGCCTCCTACATCACAAAGTTTCATCAGTGAGTCTATACTTCCAGAGTCATCCATATGTCTCATGCTCTTGTTCAAAGGATGTCTATCAACCTATGTTGGCCATTTCTTAGAACTCTTGAATTTGCATGTCGACCATACCCTCAGTGTGTCTCAGAGTTACATGAAGTTGTATTCCTATCATGCACCCTGGTCCTACTTTCATTATGGTTAGGTAACCTTGAACCCATCAGTCTACATTTTCTCACTGGTCACTGACTAGGGGGTTTCCCTTGTTTTTTATGACAAGAAATCTATTCACACAGTGGGATTCATGCAATTTCTTGGATGCCATTAGCCTTATTGGTGGTTTCCTCGCTTTTGTCGACAATTTTCCTTATTGGCTACTATTTAGAGGGTCTTTATTGTGCACTACTTGCATCTAGTCCACGCGAAAGACGCACAGGGTCCTTGGTTTGTGAACATATTTTTCGTCTGAGTTCCTCCAAATCATAAAGATCATGCTTTGTACCTTGTGCTGAATGATGATAGATTCCTTAATGATCTCCTTCCAGTGGGCCTCCTTCCATCGACTTCAGCCCATATATTATGGAAATGAGACCTGAATTCCTATGAGTACCTAGAGGCTTGCAGTCATCAGTGGCAGGTTCTCTCACCATTGATAGTTGGGAATACATCAATTTCTCCTTCTCGATGGATTCTTCAAGTGTTCGACCTCAACACATTTATTCACACTTGTAAGAATGTACTCGGTGCCTTGATACCTACTTTCATTATCGGTAGGTTGTCTCACGTTTGTTTACAATATACCTTAATGACATGTAATCAAATGAAGTCTCATTGTGTTTGAACTCAACTCCTATATTCACATAATGTAGACTTTCACCTTTGGTAGATCATGTAGAAGACTTGAAGAAATCAGTTCATAGTCGCATATTTTTTAAGTTGTTTCTATCTTTCATTGGACCAATACCTATATGACTTCAGTGATCATGGGGGATCATAATGTACTCCATTGTATACATATATCTTCAGATTGATTTTGAGACTGGTTTTCACTGGGCCTTGTTCGTCACTATGACAACCTATGGAATGTATCTACTTTTGTATTTCCTTTTCATGGCCATGAACAATTGTTTGGTACATTTTCAAATGGATCTGCAATGTAATTCGAATTAGAAGCCATGTGCGCAAAGTCAATATGGATTGTAATATTCTTATGAGAAACTAGTTTGTCCAGTTGAGTCTCCATTACTCCACTTATGGTAATTATAATATATTTCGTCCATTGCAGATACTCCTCTGACCTCACACATTAGGGGGGACTCTATTATAGCAAGATTTTCCTCACCCTATGCAAACTTGCTCAGAAGGCCTTTTCCATTTCCCTATGCAGACTTGAAGTCCCATTTTGTAGTTCCCAGAGTTAAAATTTGTATTTTTCCACATATACACACACTAACAGCTATAAAAAATGTGTATATGAAGGTTGCACCATTACATAACACGTACATTGGGTTTTGTGCCCCAAATTAAAAAAATGTGTCGGGTTTCCATGTCACATCATGGGATTCATGATCCTTGACCTTCCATATACTGGAAACGTTCCGACTCGGCCCTTCAGTTCCATTTGAAGGCTATAAATGGGCCTTATCCAAGCTGTGGAAAATGTTAGAAGAATTCAACTTTGAGAGAAAAGTTACTATGGAGAAATTATTCACGTCATATTGAGTATGCATCCCTTTTTCCTTTTAAGTGTGAACGCATTGTTCAGCCCCCAATATCTTCCCTATTTGATGGGGAACCTCATTGTATCTCGTATACGAGTTTTCCTTTGGTGGATTATTGAAGTGTTGGAGGCCCAGTTGGAAGGGACTTAGTTTCTCGGTTGCGAACGTCCCGACACGAAAGTTTGTCATTCATGCACTTCTGTTGATTACATTTTAATAGAAATACTCTTTTCTCGTCCAATTAATGTCTTACAAATATTTGAATTGTTATTCCATGGGAGTATTTGTTATGAATATTGATGGATTATGCTATTGAATGTGTTGACTTTATATATCATCACCATATGATTGTGTATCTTGGTTGTTGAGGACAAGTTGCAGGTGTATTTCTTTGAGTAAAATACTCAACGATGGACTTCATCGAACGTCTGTATGAGGTAGGCTCTTTATCTTGTCTTGTTATCATATTTGTTTATATAGCATACTTGATATTAGAGTTTATTTATGCAATCATTTCCGTGTGTTGTGGTTTACCCCATGCCATAGAGTGATTTTCCTCATAACAGGTAGTTGGTCACAACATTGTGGAACTAAAAACAAATTATATTCCAAAAGGCTTAGTCTCACTGGAGAGAATTTTTTACAACAATGATGTCTCCCGAAAAGATGCAACTAAAAGTCATGAGCATGAGGCTGTAGACTATAATATTGGGACAACTGCAAATCCTAATATCATCAAGATATACAAAGCACTTCCAAATGAGCAGAGAGACAGGTATGTCATCCTTATGAAACAAATTGTTGATATTTTTGCATGGTCTTATGAAGAACTTAAAACCTTTGACATTGAAATCATTCAACACAAAATTCCTCTAAAAGTGGGATATAAGCCATTTAGGAAGAAAATTAAAAAGTTTAACCCTCTATTGATGTCTATTACTAAAAAGGAATTGAAGAGGATTCTTGATGCCAAGATTATTGTGCCTTTGAGATATTCAAATCAGGTGGCGAACTTGGTGTCGATCAGGAGAAAGAGTGGTGAAATACGGTTATGTGTGGACTTGAAAAAGTTGAACAGGTGTTCGTTGAAAGACAACTATCCATTTCCCAAGATGGATCACATTTTGTAAAGGGTGGTATTTGTAAAGGGTGGTATGTGCTCACAGAATTTCCATGTTGGATGGTTATTCTGAGTACAATCAGATAATAGTGTTCGACGAAGACAAATAAAACAATTCCTTCACTATCCCATGGGGCACCTTCATGTATGAGAAAATGCCCTTTGGATTAATGAATGTAGGAGACACCTTTCAAAGGGCCATGGACATTGCATTGTGGGTGAAAAGGACAAGTTCATGGTGATATACCTTGGTGACATCACTATCTTTTTAAAATATGATGATGAACATCTACAACACCTAAAGAAAATATTTCAAAAATGTAGAAGGTATGGAATCTCATTGAATCCCAAAAAATCTCATTTTCTTATGTTAGAGGGAAATCTCACAGGTCACATTATATATGAAGGAGGGATAAAGATCAACCCAGAGAGAGTAGACATTATTCATAAAATTGACATCCTCGGAAATAAGAAGGCCATACAATCTTTCATAGGTAAAATAAATTTCTTGAGGCAATTTGTACCAAATTTTGCTGAGATCATTAGGCCCATTAAAAACATGTTGAGAAAAGATGCTAACATTAAGTGGAAACAAGAACCAAGGTCATCCTTTCAAAGGATAAACCAATCTCTAATTGAAAACCCTATTCTAGTTAGTCTAGATTATTCAAAAAAATTCCTAATTTTCTCTTTTGCCTTTGAGAAGATTATTGTTGTTGTATTGATGAAAAATATTGAAGACGGGTATGAACAACCCATTTCCTTTTTCAGCAAAACACTCAGGGATGCAAAATTGAAATATGACATAATGGAAAAGTAGGCTTATGCCTTAGGGAAGGCCTTGAAATCCTTCAGGGTTTATGTTATGTAGTCTAAGATAACCGCCTATGTCCCTAGCAACAATATTAAAGAGATCATTGTCCAACCAGATAGTGATGGGAAGAGAGGAAAATGGATAGTCAAACTTCTGGAATATGATCTACACATAAATCCCACTAAACTAATCAAGGGACAGGGCCTTGCAAAACTGTTGTTTGATTCGAATTGCAAAGTGCTTGAATTGCACCATATCTTCAACCAATCAGATGCTCCACTGATATAGGCTGAAAAGATGACACTACAGGTATTGTATAAATATTCTCTTTCAACCTGGTATAAAGACATCATTTATTGTTTATAGCACCTT
Source organism: Picea sitchensis (assembly GCA_010110895.2). Classification (NCBI taxonomy): domain Eukaryota; kingdom Viridiplantae; phylum Streptophyta; class Pinopsida; order Pinales; family Pinaceae; genus Picea; species Picea sitchensis. The sequence continues at coordinate 30,318 of SNQJ01S0022956.1, read as the reverse complement.
GAATTCCCACCAGAGTTGGATAAATTCTAAACCAAATCTTTTAAATTAAAGGTTGTAAAATATTTCATTTTAAATAAGAATTTATATTGGAAAGACCCTGCTGGTATTTTGCTGAAGTGTGTGGATGAATACGAGTAAAAAAAGGTTAGAACTTATATGCATAAAGGATTTTTTGGAGGGTACCAACACTAGAAAGATACAACCTTCAAAGTTCTAAGGGATGGATACTACTGGCCCACAATATTTTATGATGTATTTTCCATGGTCAGAACATCTGAACAATGCCAAAAATTTGTTGGAAAGCAGAAATTGCTCTTGTTGTATAGCATCCCCAACATCCAACTGTTAGGTTATGCCACACGATTTTTTTTTGAACTGTATACCAAATTTAAAACATACAAATATTCTGCAAATACACAGATTCATACAGAATAATAATAGAAATACACATGTAGCATACACAGGAAAAACCCATAAAACAAATGCATAAATAATGATGCAACACATAATATAACACACAATTGACACTTATCTTTGATAAAAATATCACCAACTGCATGTAGACCTTCCACATTCCTCCCAGCCATAGACCACACTGCTTTTAATCTCAGTAGTGGGTCACCCCGAGCTAGGGATAAACTCTACTAGGGAAAAGGGAATACTAATCCAATCTAAGGTATGAAAAGAAACATAATTGATGAGTCCAAGGTGCCCAACTGCTACAACTAGCATATAGTATCTCATTCCCAATATGTCTGTCCCACCCCTGGAAGTGTGCCCCTTCTCTACTCAATAGTCCCTTGGCTGCCTCACTTCCCTTTCGGGGCTTCAACAATAGGTCAGACAGGAATTATCAGAGCCCTATAGTTATTTCCCAGTGCACCATGGAACAATTCTGAGCATTTTCTCTCCTAGAGAAACTACTCATGGGCCTAACAACTTGCTTCTTTGACATAACAAATATCTCACCCTGAGAGAAATTCCTATGGGCTTGACAACTCGCTTCTTCGACCACGGGCCTGACAACCCGCCTCTTCAGCCTACATTCAAACTAGGTTTCTTGTTGTCCACAACTCCAAACTTCCCAACTACATTTCCAATGATGGTAGCATTAGAGTTCAGATGGTAGGAGAGAATAATGGTCAATGTTGAAGGAATGATGGAAAATGAAATAATTTCCCTCAAATATATGTGCATGTGCCTTTAATGACACATGGCCCTTAAGGAACTCACTTTTCTCCACTTGTAATTCATTCCCTTCCCATAGGAACTTAGGATAACATAAACTTATATACATACTTTATAATTTTAGGAATGATAATATAATATTCCTTTGAGATTAAGCCCTTTATCTTATCCCCTTCCTAGAATCTTATCCCCCCTTCCCTTTCTAGTGGAGTTTACCCCCCCATACTCATTTGTGGGTCAATTTACAGTAGTGATGTACTTTATTATTGATATAGTGTTTACATATTACAATAATAGGCTCATTGGCCTTTAACATCTAGGCTCTTCGGCCTAATAATCACATAATCCTTCTAGCCTATAATATCCTGGCTCACTAGCCTATAAAACATATTTACATTTAAAACTGGGGATCGACCTGGGGTATTACATTCCCCTCCCCCTTATTTATGTAATGTGCTCAATGCATTATATACCATGTTCAATTCAAAACTCTTCAAAAATATCCAAGCCTTTTCTATTGGAAGCTTGTTGTCCACCAGGTGCTTTTCTTTCAAGCACCAATTCATGTATTCATACCGCAACTAGAAGTCATTTGATCTATTCCATAGAGATGCTTCATGAAATAATTCAACTCATTATTCTTTTTGGCACACCCTCATTATGAAAGCTACCATGCCATAAGCATCCTTGAGTTGCATCTTCCTTGTTGCACTCACCCTTCTAGGCTCAGGTATCCCTTCACTGCTACACAATCCCTCAGCGATCCATCTTGCCAAGGATTTCACACACAAGGAGAGCACTAACTCATTACCAGAACCCTAGCAAGGTTATACATTTATAGGGCTCTAATGTCTCCAACAGTAGTTGTTCTTTCCAATCAGTCCAACTTTAATCAATATTATCTCATCTGTATCACACACATACAATTATTATGAGAGAAAATTATAAAAAAATCCATTTAGAAACTCAAACTTATTTCATAAGGAATTCAACTTTTCCCAAAATATGAAATTCAATCTCATAAAAAAATTTCATGGTTGTTGCAATAGTAGGATGCAATCTTCCTTATGGCCTTCAACAAGCACCATAATTAATACCACTTTTCCTGCAATGCTTCTATCTTGCATTCAACCAACATATTATCAGTATTTCCTGTACATTATACTTTCATTGCAATATGTACCAAAACCTTACAAAGTGATCCGAGAATTGTCGACACTTAACAATTCAATCACAACTATCAAATAATTTATTTAATAGAATGAATTATCATTCTATGCATATGCATGTTCACAATTAATATCAATTAGTTCATTACTCTATTTTCTGAACAAAAAATTCGTGTAGTCAATGCTCATGTGACTACTTGACTTGTAGATTTCTTGTTGCAATGTCTAAGAGCCCTTGAATTGTGTTCAACTGCATGAGTGAGTAATAATTGTAACATTTCAGTTGTTAGCATAATCATCTCCATTAAATAACATGTATGCATGAACTCACAAAAATGTATTCAATAATGCACTCAAGTATAACAATTCTATCATGCATAAGTGCAGCTCTACCACTTATTATGAATGAGTGCAATTGTCAATGCATATGTATTCATTGCATCTTTCCATTGATTTTCATAATGTTCTATATCTAAGTCATGTATCTCATCGTTGGTAAATTGGAAATCTGGTGAATGCCTTGACACATTCTCCATACAATTCCTATTTTCTTCTAAATTATTTGGATGCTTTCCTTTTCGACCCGAACACTACACCAAGAACATAATTTTGTGGTGTTCATTAGTGTTAGCAAAAAGGTTGCATTCCAAATATTATTTAGAAGTAGGAAGTTCATTGGATATTTTTGTGGTACATATCCTTTCCATAACCATACCTTTCCATAAACAACCATGTCATGGTCTCATACAAGACTAGATTTTTTGGCAGCCATTCCTATATCAGGTTCATACCTTTTATTGCCTTGGTTATTAGCTCATAACCAATTAACATGACATACCGTTGTGTCAATGTATGCATTCAAAAGCTAAAAATATTTTATAACTATTACAGACATCCAACCTTTACCACACCTAGTGGTATTTTATTCACATCAATACATTCAACTAACACGTTCAACTAATACATCTCCAACATCCAACTGCTAGGCTATGCCACACAAAAAAAAAATCGAACTGTATACCAAATTTAAAAATACAAATATTCTGCAAATACATAGATTCATACAAAATAATAATAGAAATACACATGTAGCATACACAGGAAAAACCCATAAAAAAATGCATAAATAATGATGCAGCACATAATTTAACACACAATTGACACTTATCTTTGATAAAAATATCACCAACTGCGTGCAGGACTTCCACGTTCCTCCCATCCATAGACCACACTGCTCGTAATCTCAATAGTGGGTCACCCCCGAGTTGGGGCTAAACTCTATCAGGGAAAAGGGAATAACTAAGCCAGTCTAAGGTTTGAAAAGAAGCATAATTGTTGGGTCCAAGGTGCCCAAATTCTGCAACTAGCCTATAGTATCTCATTCCCCACATACCTATCCCACCCTAGGAAGTGTGCCCCTTCTATCCTCAACAGTCCCTTGACTACCTCACTTCCCTTCCGAGGCTTCAGGAACAGGCCAGACAAGAAATCTCAGAGCCCTGTAGTTATTTTCGAGCACACCAAAGAACAATTCTGAGTAGTTTCTCACCTAGAGAAACTACTCACGGGCCTAACGACCTGCTACTTCAACATATAAAATCTCTCACCCAGAGATAAATTCCTACGAGCCTGACAACCCACTTCTTCGACCACGGGCTTGAAAACCCGCCTCTTCAACCTACAATCAAACTAGGTTTCTCATTGTCCACAATGCCAAGATTCCCAAGTACATGTCTCATGATGCTAGCAACAGAGTTCAGATGGTAGGAGAGAATAATGGCCAATGTTGAAGGAATGACGGAAAATGAACTAATTTCCCTCAAATATATGTGCATGTGCCCTTAATGACACATGGTCCTCAAGGAACTCACTTTTCTCCACTTATAATTTGTTCCCTTCCCATAGGAACTTAGGATAACATAAAATTATATCCATACCTTATACTTTTAGGAATAATAATATAATATTCCTTTGGGATTAAGCCCTCTAGCTTAGCCCCTTCCTAGACTCTTAGCCCCCCTTCCCTTTCTAGTGGAGTGTATCCGCCCATACTCACTTGTGGGTCGGTCTGCAGCAATGATGTACACTATTAATAATATGAGTGTTTGCATATTACAATAATAGGCTCACTGGCCTTTAGCATATAGGATCTCTGGCCTAATAATCACATAAGCCTTCTGGCCTATAATAACCTGGTTCATCAGCCTATAAATCATATTTACATTTACAACTAGGGACCGACCTAAGGTATTACACGCTTCCCCTGAAGCCAATTATTGCAAACGACCCATTTCAACAATGGGGCCTACATTTCATCGGGGAGATAAACCCACCGTCGACTGGACATCACAAGTGAATCCTTACTACCACTGATTACTTTACAAAATGGAATGAGTCTATTCCAACCAGGAATTACACCAACAAAGTGATCATGCAATTTCTAGAAACAAGCATCGTTTCCAGGTTTGGATGTCCCAGAAAATGAATAACAGACAATACTCAGCCATTCAAGTGACTCCAAGGCAATGATTTATTTATGTTGGAATTGCAAAGTCATTCTGATGCATTCTACACCATATTACATGCAGGGGAATGGGTTGGCAGAGTCATCAAATAAAACCCCCATCAAGATTATTAAAAAATTGTTGGTTGGAAATAAAAAATCATGGGATTCCAAATTTAAGTATTCCTTATGGGCTGATAGGATCAACACCAAAAGGTCACTAGGTACCTCTCCATTTCAGCTAGTCTATGGGCTTGATGTTGTTTTTCCAATCCAACTTGGTCTACCAATGTTTAAATTTTTGCAGGAAGAAGTGGAGGAGCCTAATCAATTTCAGAGGAGAATTTTTTAGATTATTGAA
>SNQJ01S0022955.1:84412-95950 GCA_010110895.2 Picea sitchensis | reverse complement strand
AGATCAAAGATCAACACACCGATGTTTTCACGTGGTAAAACCCCTACGAGGAAACATCCACGGCCCCAGCCAACACGACCACTTGGAGCAGTTTATTAATGCAAAGAAAAAGATTATAGAGAGATTTTACAAGAGATTTTCTCACAATTGATCATCGGAAAATGACCCTCCATGCTCTTTAAATAGATATCATGGACCAATCGGGTGTTAAGCCACAAATCAATGGCCGTTAAGATCGAGGAGAGTATGAACCATCATATCACTTTATGTCAGGAACATATCGTGACCGTTGGATTGCCTAACTACAAATGCATACTAATGCATACTAAAGAAACACACTTTTACCTAACGACATATTAGACCAAGTAGATCTTAACTAACTCTTAAGTGTCTAAATATCCTAACATTGATAAGCTGATAGGCTTATGTGTTTATTAGGCCGGTGAGCCTAAGTGTTAAAGGCCAGGAGCCTGATTTTGTACATGTAATTATGCACATTATTAATAAAAGGTAAACATCTCTGCATGTGGACTGACCATGATGAATGAGTGATGGGGGACTAAGATTCCACAAATCCTGGGTAAGGGAGAGGGGATTGAAAGGTAAGAAAGAGGGGATAAGATTGGGGGCTTAAGCCCTAGGGAATAATAATTTATTATTATTCTGAAGTACTGTGTAAATGTATATGTTTTGTCCTAAGTTGCTGGAGAGGAACACATGCAACTTCATGGGTGACATGTGTCGACCCAGGTGCATGCAATTAAAACCACAGGAATAAGCCATGTTGGGGGTCTGCATTCGGAAATCCATCACCTGAGTCCAGGGTTTCGACCTTCTAATTCACCATCTTTCGTATGAACTCGTGACTGTCCATGATTGACCTCTATTTGGTGTTTATTTTCAGATTCCTTACCTGGACAGTTCAAGCCTATGCGTGAGATATCTTTGCACCCTTACACAATATTGAAACCATAATCGTGAGTCTGTTACATGTTGCATGATTGAGAAACCCAAATTTGTCTAGGTCGTGTTGTGATATCCTAGTGGGATGTTGTGGCAGTGTAGTCCTGACCGTGTGAGGTTGCTTCCATTGACTATGCATTGTTGAGCCTTGTTGTTGTGTCCTCACTATTCTAGAATTGGTCACAAGAATAGGTTTCCAAACCTATGAGAGACTCTCTCTAGGTGAGAGATTGTGCTGAGGAAGTATGAACTACTGGAAGGGGTCCTGTAGCTTCTACAGAACTCTGAGACTTTTGGTCCGGTCTGTTGTTGAAGCCTAAGGTAAGGGAGGTTAGCATTCGAAGGACTATCTTGGTGATAGTGAAGGTGTATACTCCTGGGGTGGGATAGGAATGTGGGGAATGAGATTCTATGAGTAGTGGGCATAAGTGAATCCTGGGAGAAAATCCTTCCTCTATAACTGGGTGTCTTCTCGTTGACCTTTCCTAGCCTAGGATTCCCTACCAGTGGAGCTTAGTCCCAGCTCGGGGTTGACCTAGTGTTGAGAGTGATGAGCAGCACGATCTAAGTCTGGGAGGTTCATAGAAGGTCTGCACATGGTTGGTGAATTACATCTAGTTTCAAAGATAAGTATATGCATGTGTTTAAATTCAACTTTTAAATGCATGTTTGTGATGCTTACAATATTATCATGTATTTCACTGTGATGATGTTTACTGTTGTGCATATGAATTATTGTTAATACCATGGATTATGTATGCTAGCAGTAATTATGTGCTTATTGTGTGTTAATGTATTGAATTTTTTTAAATGCATGTTATATAAGTGTTGGTAGCATTGTCCGGCCTTTGGAGGGCCGAGGATGTTACATTTTGGTATCAGAGCTTTAAAGGGATAAAGTCACAAGTTTTGATATCATTTCCTGGACTTTGGAGGGCTCAGGATGTTACAGATACTCTTTTCCATTGATGTCAAATGGGGAGAGATAGAAACATTGATGAGGAGAATACGAATGAATTTTATCATGACTAAGTGTTTCCATAAATGTTGGTGTTTCCATCAATGCCAAAGGGGAAGATTGTTAGACAATTGGCTTAGGTTGATGGACAATTGGTATGGATTATTTCTTTTCATTGATGTCAAACATTGGAGAGTGATATTGTAAATTGATGTCAACCCTTAGTGATTGATGTCAACCCTTGGAGAAAGTCCGGTAGCGAATTCCAGTAGAAAAAAGGTTTTGGTAATGGACACAAGTTTGTTTGATGTATAACAATATTAGTTTTAATATATTTGAAGGTAATACTATTCTACATGGATATTTCATGTCATTCCATTTCCTGTGGTATGTGGAACATCACATAACTTCTCATGGTTAGAGAGTTATGACCATGTGAAGTTGGAGAATCCAGGTTTTGGTAATGGACCCAAGTTTGTTTGATGGATAATGGTATGAGTTTTGATATATTTGTAGGAAATAATAATCTATATGGATAATACATTTCATTCCATTTTCGGTGGTATGTGGAACATCACATAACTGCTCACAGTTAGAGATGTATGTCCATGTGAAGTTGGAGAACCCTCATGAGTCATCTAGAAGCCCCAAAAGGTCAAAGTAGTCAAAGTGGTTTAAGATATTTTAGAAGGTAAATAATAAAGTGAAGTGATGAGTGTACTATAAGTCAAAGTGAATACAAAATAAATTATTTAAATAATAAAGTTAATGGAGATATTACTAAGTGGACAAGTGGTTAGAAGTGGGTTAGCCCTAAAATAAAGAAAGTGGTTTAAGATGGTTAGAAGGTAACCCCTTGAGGTAAAGTGAAGTGATGAGTGTACTATAAGTCAAAGTGGATACAAAATGAATTATGTAAATAATAAATTTAATGGAAAATTTACTAAGTGGACAAGTGGTTAGAAGTGGTTTAACCCTAAAATAAGGAAAGTGGGTTAAGATGGTTAAAAGGTAACCCCTTGAGGAAGCTACATGAAATTATAAATAAGAGGCAAGGCTCTCTCATTTTAATCAAACTTGAGAATATTGAATATATACAAGTGATTGAGGTAACAAAAGGATATCCAAGCCAAATTTCATAGGGATGGTGAAGTAAATAAGGCCGAAATTCAAGGGAGGATAAATTCTTTTGATGATGCTTTCTAAGGTTTTTTATATACAGGTCATCTCACCATTTTTGCAATATTTTTTTTATATATAATGATTCAGACCATGAAATTGTGAGTTCGTTGAGGAAACATATCCTAGTAGCTATGGTACAAATTTCATCTTGTGGGTCATTGTATTTTTGGAGTTACACTCCATGGAAAATAGGGTTTGTGGTTAGTCCTAAGACTAGTTTAAAACCAGTGTTTCGGGTGAAAACGTCATAACTTCTTCATAACATATCCAAATTCATTAAGAACAAATGTTTTGGTTAGAATATAGTCTTTATTATTCTTTTTAACATTTTCATATCTATGCAACAAATATTCTGTGCGAGGCATTGTCTACAAGTTCGCTCTCTAGAATAAGCCATAATTCAACAAGGTATGACATTTTTTCTATAACTCCTTTTCTGAGAAGTTCCAAGTAGTGACACCTAGAGGAATTTCATGAAACATACTTAATAACATTTTGTACTATTTTCAGATCTCTATTCATTACAGGTACGTAGTTATGATTATTTCAAGTTAGGGTTGTTGACTAATCCAAAACTAGTAATGTGAGACTAAAGTAAAGTTTGATAAAAATGCTAGTCTCTTGTTGTTAAAGTTAAGGCAGGTTTGTAGGTATGTGATCATATACACCAGGTCTATTATATAGTTATACATCATATTTGGATGATGAAATTGATGAGGGATTTTGGTTGAGGTACATGTTGGGTACATGGTTGATACAAGTAGTTGATGAGTTGGCACATACATGAGGTGTATAGTTGATGATTTTGGTACATCTTGATGAGTCATAGTTGATGAGTATTGGATCCGTTATTGGTACATACTTGGTACATGGTTGGAGGCACTTGTTATTAGTATTTTTTATGCATGGTTTATGGATGATGTAGCATACTTGTATTGGTATATTATTAGAAGCACATATTGATCTTAGTGATGATTATGAGTGTTTGTGTTATGCTTGGTTGATGCACATCTTTGAGAGTTATCTTGGTGAGTATATTTTATTTGGTTGATAATATTGATGATACAAGTTTTTGTGATAGGTTGTTTGCATAGGTTGTTGTGACAGGTTATTTGTATAGGTTTGGTGCATGGTTGATGCACTTGTTCATGGTACAGGTTGAGGTACATGCTTGTGCATGGTTGATGCAATTTTTTATGGTACAGGTTTATTATAGTTTGTTTGGTACAGGTTGGTGCATGGTTGATGAACTTGTTTATGGTACAAGTTGATTATTGATTGAGGTATAGGTTGATGCATGGTTCAGGTTATTGGTACAGGTTGTTTGGTGCAGGTTGTTTGGTAGATGTTTACAACAGTATATCTCACAGTGATAGTGTGAAAATGGTTCCATCATTCTACTTTTACTTCAAGGCGATTGGACAGGGTAAGGATAGGTGGTTGTAGCCACCTTCTGGTTGTAGCTAGATAACATAGGGGGTTGTAGCCTCCTTTTGGTTGTAGCCAGAGAATTGGGAAGTTGGAGCTTCCCTCAGGTTGTATCCTAAGAAACTAGGGGGTTGGAGCCTCCTTCTAGTTGCAGCTGGAAAACAAAGGAAGTTGGTGCTTCTAATGAATATAATTGTTAAATACATATAAGAAAAAGAATTATGTGGTTTTCTCTTGCTTTGGGTTTCCACGTAAAACACTGATGTACTGTGTATGTGTGTGATTGCTCATTTTTTCATTGTTTATTTACTCTGCAACTATTTGATGATAATGCTACATTGACATAACTTTTCCATTTTATGGTGAAAAAGGATTAAATTTCTCTATTATTGATTCACCCCCCCTCTCAGTAATCCAATAGGGTGCCCAAATGCAAAGTAAGGTGAGTTTGGAAGAGGGGAATCAATCAATAAATAAGACCATCCCTTAAAATGTATACAAGGAGGGTGAGTGCTTGACATTGGATGATGAGTAATATCCAAATTGCACCTAAACAAGTGTGAAATCATCCCACAAGTAAAGGGAATTCCATGGAAGGCTCATCCACCAAGTAATAGGGCAGAAAAATATGTATAAGAGGGAAATGCTCGACATAAGGGTGTAATACATGCCATAAAAAACCATAATATGTGTATGAATCCTCAACATGACAAAGGGAATTCACCTCATGAATGTGAAATCAAGTGATATCAAGGGGAGAATTCCAAGCAAACAAAGATTCCAATACAATATTATCTTAGCCAAAAATTGCTAGGGTGTCCCATCAAGGGAGTCATACATCAACATGTATCATCAACCATCCAATAATGATCATATAAGGGAATCCGCAACCAATTATACTAGTATGAAAGGAAATAAATTACCAACACAACTAGAGCATCAACATCATCTAGCCATCCATGACTACATCACTAATAGTCTCATCAAATGCAATCACAACCCCTAGGCCATCCAAACATCAACTTGTAAACCTACCTTTGTGATGAAAATCACAAGAGTAGTGAAACCATACTAGTGTAGGCCTCATGTAAAATGAGGGGTAACACTAGCAACACAAACTGGATAATTTTGAACATAATCATAATTTCATTCCTCTTGCCAATGTCAATTTCTAGTAGGTTTGATTCCTAGTTTGCAACCCCAGTGGATGAACCATCAATAAATTGACTTCATTAACTCAAGTGGATATATTGTTGACTCTCTTGGTTAAATTAAATTTAACCACTTTGTTTGATTATTTAATTACCAAGTTGAGTTGATGTCGCAGAAGCTTCAAGTCACCCACCACAAATGTCATGCACCGACCTCGCATGGTGAGTAGTGAATGGGTCCAACTTTGAAATTACTTCGATATGTGCCCGTATGCATCACAATTTGACATGGTTAGAATAGACACGTGACTTGACAGTATGGGAGGGTTTTGAGACTCAAGGATGTATGATGTCCCCACATAATCTTTGAGATCATCAACATTTGTATCAACATTCATCATGCACCTCTCATTGTCATCATTCATCATTCCCTTCTATAGAATCATTGTTGAAACTATCTTGAAATTTGACACGGAGCTTCCAATACACCCATCACAAATTTCTTCCACCGAACCCACACAGTGAGCAATGAATGGGGCCAACCTTGAAATTTTTTCAATCAGTTCCCATATGCGATGAAATTTGACATGGTTAGACTAGATAGTTGCCTTGATGGTATGAGAGGGTTTCAAGACTTAAGTATGATTGATGTCCCCGCATAATATTCGAGATCGTCCATGTTTTCATCAACATTCAATATAATGGATGTCTCATTGTCATCATTCATTATTTCCATCTATATAATCTTTGTCGAAACTCTCTTGAAATGTCATGACACTTCCAATACACCCATCACCAATGTCATCTTGCATTGACCTCACATAGTGAGAATTGAATGGGGCCAACATTGAAATTTCTTCAAACTGTGCATGTATGCATCAAAATTCGACATGGTTAGACTAAAAACATGCCTTGACGGTATGGGAGGGTTTCAAGACTCAAGGATGGCTGATGTCCCCATATAATCTTTGATATCATCCATGTTTGCATCAACGTTCATAATGGATGTCTCATTGTCATCATTCATTGTTTCTATATGTATAATGTTTGTTGGAACTTTCTTGAAATGTCATGGAACTTCCAATTCACCCACCACAAATTTCATGCATCGGCCCCACATAGTGAGCAGTGAATGGGGACAACGTTGAAATTTCTTCAATATGTTCTCGTATGCATCAAAATTTGACATGGTTAGACTAGACACATGCGTTGACAGTATGGGAGGGTTTCAACATTCTAGGATGTATGATTTCCCCACATAATATTTGAGATCATCCATATTTGAATCAATGTTCATAATGCATGTCTTATTCTCAATGTTTGCCATTCCTTTCTATAAAATTGTTGTCGGAACTATCTTGAAATTTGACATGGAACAAACTATCCATGTCAAATTTTGGTGCATGTCAAATGTGAATCGAGTATCCATGTCAAATTTTGGTGCATACAAAAAAAAATTGAAAAAATTTCAACGTTGGCCCCATTCACTGGTCACTGTTTCCCATCATGTACTCTAGCCCTAGTACAATGTCTTTTAATAGTTGGTTCCTTTAAAATTCAACTGAGAAAATTAAAATGAAATGAGGACGAGATGAGATGATATATAGAGTGGGTTTATGAGTGATCTTTGAGTATAAAGATGGATGAATGAAATTCTCTTGGTTTCCAGAATAATTTATTCTCTACTAAACAAGGCCAACCACATGAAGGTGGAAGCTCATATGTCCCCTCCCCCCCCACAACACTCTCAATTCCCCAATACCCAATCTATAAAATAGAAAATAAAAACAAGCAACCTAGTAATCATGCATAGAAACTACCAAAACAAAAATGAAATAAAACTTAAAAGCATGTAATTAATCCACATAAAAAATTATTAAAGAGAACAATTCATACAAATTAAAATATCTGGTTACATTTGTATCATCCTTCTTCTGTATCTTCTTCCTGATCATCCAACTCGACATCTATATCAACATCCAGTTCAATTTTTTTTTTGAAAGGATTGATGATATCATCATCATCGTCAATGTCATTTTTGAGCATATCTTCATCGATATCATCATCAAGAACTGGTGCATTGTCTCCTACACTTGGTTCATCTTCTCCATATTTTTCATCTATCGACCCATATTCTTCCTGCTCTAGCTCTACATCATCTTCTTCATCTACAATATACTTTATTGGCCTTCCTCTTGGATCATATATAACAACAAATAACCAATCCCTCTTACCTGGAACCTTTGAGTAAAAGACTTGCTCACATTGACTTAGAAAAACATAGCAGTCATTTGATTTTTCAAAAATTGTTGTTTTAATCATTGAAAAGCCATTGGAATGTTGAATAACGGTTCTTTCCTCATCATGTTCATGCATTCGTAACCTATACCATTTGACATCGAACAAAACTAATTTGAAGGAATTAAAGTCACACTCAATTATATCATTCAAAAACCCATAGTATCTATTTTTATATTTATGAGGATATTTGTCACTCCTCGAGGAAACATTAGTAACCTGGAATACTGTAATTATCCCACTAACAAACTTTTTCCTAGTTTCATCCAACTGTTTGATGCAAAATTTACGACCATTGCACCACATATCCTTGTGGTGTTTCAATTGCAATATGCCAAACATGTAAAATATGCATTGTCAATTAATAATAAACAAATTTATATAACTTGGAAAGTAAAATATGAAAAAAACACACCTATAGTTACATTAATATAATATAAAATAACTGAATAAAATGGGTGAATTTTCTTTCCTTTTCGTCTTTCAAACAATATGATAAATCTATTTCCCTTTGCGTAACATCGGAATATCCATTATGACGATCTTCTTTAAACAATTTAGATAGTTCTTTCCATGATAACATACCTCCATGACGTTCTTTACATTTATCAACCCATACCTTCATCCAGTCAAGATTGTTTGTAATGTATAAATGTAGTGCATCCCAATCTTGAGCAACTGACCAATCAAAAAATCACAATTCACCAATATTAAATATTTGTTATAACGATGGTAAATATTAATAAATGACGAAAGAATAAATATTAAATGAGTATGATCATATACACAACAAAAATAAAATTATATTTATTAAAAATATACACAATTTAATTACCTCTCACTTTCTTCATTGTACCTTTCCCCAACAACTGCTCGCTTTCAAATTTCTTGATGGAGTTCACATCCCAAATACAATCCACTGCATGCATAGCTTGCACTGCTAATTTAGGAAGATACTAACTAATATACACCATGGATTCATATACCATATATCCCTCCACCATAGAACCCTTAGGACATTCTCTTTGTCTAATCAAAGCTTTCAATGATTTCAAGTGCCTCTCCACCATCCACATTGATCTTGTGTGTACATGTCCACACATTTGAATCTCCTCAACTTGGTGTATGAGGTAGTGTTCTTTTGCATTGAAAAACGTTGGAGGTAGATACTTATGCATTTCACACATTAGTCGAGGAATTTCTCTCTTCCAATAATTTATATTATCTTCATGGATTTCATTCAATGAAACCCATCTACAGATCATGACGCAAAAAAATAACATGTTTCAACAAAACATAATACATATTACATTAGAAGTAAAACACATGTCATTAAGTACAAAAAAAAATGAATTTTTTTTTTTTGCGTATATATTGCAGCTACATACCTCATGTATTTTCTAAGATCATATATAACTTGTTTGACATTGTTTTCAAAGTCGTTTGGGAGAGATAGAGGTAGAACATATTGTAACAATAAAAATGAATCGTTACATGCTCAAAACTAGACAAAAAAAAATAAAAATATAAAAAAACGTAGACGACCAATATATAAATATGAATACTAAAATGATTAATTACCTTAATGAAGGTATGCCAATTATGTGTTTTACCCCACCAAATTCACCTTTCTTCGTTAATATATTCTTTATGTTTGAACAAAAACCTGTGGGAAATTTAATTTTTTAAATGACCTCTTTTACACCATTGCTTTGCTTCTCTGTTAATAACCATGGAAGGTTATTTTGGTCTCCGTCGTTATTTGATCGGATCAAACTTTACATTGCATGATTGGCTTCCTGAATGTCACTAAAAATTTTGACAACTTTTTCTTTATCCCTTCTACCATCTATAATTTTCCATAATGTTTCGGTCACATTCTTCCCGATATGCATTGTATCAAATAAATGAAATATTTTTAGGTCCTCATAGTAAGGAGACCTC
The DNA here is from genome assembly GCA_010110895.2 of Picea sitchensis. Classification (NCBI taxonomy): domain Eukaryota; kingdom Viridiplantae; phylum Streptophyta; class Pinopsida; order Pinales; family Pinaceae; genus Picea; species Picea sitchensis. Next base: position 86,026 of record SNQJ01S0022955.1, on the reverse strand, counting down.
ATGAATTGAGTGGGATAACATTTCTTTCCTCATGGAAGCCCATTATTACTACCTTCACGACGACGACATTGATGAAGAATAAAAAAAATCAAAACACTACTTATCAAATGTGGTAAAATAAATTGAATAATTAAAATAAAATTTCAAAACATGATTCCATTTACGATACATAAACAAAATGCGTACCTTGAGGATTAATTCTATCATATGAAAACTTCCATAGGCGAGGTGTCATTCTTTGTGGTTTTAGTCTAGTCTCTTGTTTCTCATTGAAAAGATTTTTTTCAGTAGTAAGATACTTATGGTTCTTAGAGATGAAGTGTCTATACTCATCAAACACCTCCTTTCCTAAATTTTTTGATCGATGAGATTTCATCTTAGGACCACAAATTGGACATGAAAATTTACCCTTTGTTTGAAGACCTGCACTACATGGATTAATGTGAATTATTGATATAGGAAATAATTATTTTAAAAATATGCATGATATATTCAATTAATTCTATACTATTCAAGAATTAAATATGGAACGTTACATACCACAAAAATATTTTAGTCCCGGGGCATCATGAATTGTCCATAAAAGTATTTCACGGCATTGAAATCTTTTCTGCCCAATTGGTTTACAAATGTCATACATAGTGATGCCCTCCCATAACTTTAGTAGCTCGTCGATAAGAGGATCGATATACACATTCATATATTTAACTTGGTACTTACCTACTTGTTTAAAATTACACGAAATTACTACCATGATATGTATATATACGTAAATAAAAAAATAAAACATGTTATGAAAAAAAGGAGAAAAGTGAAAAATTTACATTCGAAAAATTAATGTAAACAAATACCTGGAATAATCATTGTCAACATTATGTGCTTCCTATTTATTGACATCCAAGGAGTAATGTTATTGTTAATTAAAAAAAAATAGGCCACACTGAGTAAATAGACTGAATCTCTCCAAATGGATTAACACCGTCAGTTGCTAATGAAATCCTAACATTACGAGGTTCATTTGAAAATTTTGGCCATATTGTAGCAATTTCCTTAAATGCATAACCATCTACATGCATTCAAGGAACTCCATATTAAATTATCTTTCGTGCATGGTAATCCATAAAATGTGCTATGCTTTGTCACCTGAACAGTCGCTGAAAACATGGAATTATAGGAATATGTTGGATAAACTTTCGAGGGAACATTTTTGTTACTTGATCGGTTTGATATCTATTGATACCACATACCGGGAAATTTGTTTTCGACACATGTTGTCCATAATATATAATATGATCATCAGTACATGCATCTATACTTTGATACTCCATTCCAATGTATTTCATAATGTCATGTAAATAATGATATGTGTGAGGTAAAATATTTGACGAGGGTAACAAAAATTCACCTAACAATCTAAAACATAAAAAATAAATAGTTAATGTAAAGAATAGTAATTGAAAATATGTCATTTTTATTTCACATTAATTAACACTAAAAACAATGGTGAAAAGTCAACCTTTATGTAGATGTGATGAAACATATTGCATACCTTAGGATTTGTTTCATACAAGTGTTCGAAAAATGATTCGTAACCTTTAAGTTGACTAGCAACAA